>JAQQZR010000023.1:3133329-3152497 GCA_030068235.1 Notoglanidium macrostoma | reverse complement strand
CGCCCGCCGGACACTTGATCCCTAAGCGGACCCGACTTCGCTAGCAAGACACCTCTGACAGCATGACAGAAGTCAGGTATCTGTTGCAGTTTTGCTCAAAATGGAAGATATTTAAAAAATTCAGACAAAACACGACTGCGAACGTTCTGCGTTTCTTTGGAGTGATGTCACGAGATTAAAGCTGGACTTCCTCGTCACGCGTTAGCTCTTACAGAGCGCTCTTTCTCAAACAGGGTCACGTGACGTCAATGCGAAAGATGTGTTTTCATTTCAATTTTGCGAAATGTTGCTTTTTTGCCGGAAAAACCACCTCATTTGAGAGTAATTTTTTTTTTTTTTAAGATATTCGAGAGTTCATTCGAAATTCCCGTGTTCCCATTACTGGATTTTTAGTTTGCTATTTCAGATTGGGCATTAAGCAGGAACACGGCTAGACGCTGTTCTCCGGAACTGCGAGTTAAGATCACGCAATTGCGACTTCGCTTTGCGTAACTTCTCATCTCGCGAAATTGCGAGCGAATATCACACAGCTGGACTTTTTGACCCCGTTTAACACTTGGTATGAAAATGCGTCTTGGGTGATCTGATCACAACCGAACAGCCCTAAAGTGGGAACGACATTCCGGACGCGTTCGCTCAAATGGTCTGGGACGCATTTAACCACATACCTTCTGTGGTGTGAACGCTGATGCGGCCCGATGCGGCCGCAACACGGACGTAACAGGAAAATACGTCATGAATGCTGGATGCGGTGATTGTTTCGGTAACAGAAAAATGGAGAGGAGCGGCAATGTACGTAGTTGGAGTGCAAGAAAATAATGAAGGTATGTTGTAGGTTTAGCATTTTAATGTAATTTTGCGCGGGGACCTTTGACCTTCTAGTGAAAGTGATGTAGGCAGTAACGGAATTTGTCCATCAGCTGGACACCTTGGAGACGCATGATAGACACAGGTGTAAACGGCCTTATCTCGCAATTACTTATGAATATCACCTTCCAGTAATCACGCCACACCACCGCAAGCGAACGCAGCAGTGAGTAAACGAGCAACAAAACCTAACTGACGTACTCTTAGTAAAAAGTCGCAATTACAAATATCAAACGCGCATTTTGTATAAATGCATCCGCCACATGAATTAACGTAAAGCATGAATAAAAACAAATAAAGTCTACGAGTGCTGGAAATGTGAGGGGATGTAGGCACAGCTCCCAAAACTGGCTACGGCTGCTAAAGCTACGCCGCATTAATTGTAACAAATCAGCAAATGAATGCAAAAAGATCAATTAGTGTGGAGGCGCTAATCTGCATGAATCTGATGCTTTATGTCTCTGCTGATGAGCTGCTTTTGTAGTGCTCCCTTTTTAAGCAGCTGCGCATCTGGCCTGATTAGCGTTAGCAAAGCACACGCCACGCTAGCCACTGGGGGATTCGGGCTTCTCTCCCTGACAGAAAGAGAGAAGGGGAAAAGTAGACGGATAGTCAGAGAGAGCCATAGAGGGAGTAATTAACATCGTCTTCCTTTCAAAAGAACCAAAATAATCAAAAATAAGCAGGGAGGAAAAAAAAAAAAAAGAAAAAAATTCCCCACAAATAAAACAAACCGCCTCGGTCTGCTGCACAAAGCTAATTACTAGCCATGGCACTCTCGCTAAGGCTAAATAGATTAGGCTGCACTGAATGCTATCAAGGCTAATGTTAATGTGGCCAAAGATACAGATCTCCTCATATGCGTTGTTAGAAAGTAAAATCAAAGGTTTTATTTTCTGGATTAAACTAAGTAAGCTAATGTGAAGAAATAAGGAAAAGGAGGCTTTTTTTTTTTTTTTTTTTAAAGCAAGAAATAAAGAAAGTTGGCTTGATTCTGACTTTGTCAAGTTTGCTGTCCTCTTCCATCACTGGCAGTCCTGAAGGACTTGTAAATTCACACTGTTTATGGCTTATATTTAAAGGGTGTGTGTGTGTGTGTGTGTGTGTGTGTGTTGGGGGGGAAGCGTTTAAGGAGGATTGGGCGATTGAGGGCTACAAACACCTCAGCAGGAGACAGGTTTTTATTTACTATTCTTCATCTAGAATCGTAATAAGATACTTCGGCACCCCGGGCTCCTGTGAACTGGAACGTAATCTAGCGGCGGCGGCGATAAATTCACGCGGTCAGCATCCGCATATTCAAATTTCCTCCGAAATTTACAGTAATGCCTGAGCAAACATATAAACACACATCTCTGTGTGTGTGTGTGTGTGTGTGTGCCGCCCCATCTCGTCTGATAATCACACTGCACTCTAATCCGCTCGGCATGTAACTTCAGACACACACACGCGCGCACACACACACACACACACACGGACACGCACTGTGCCTACTGAGAGGCCTGAGCTATATTCTTTTCAGCAGCCGTCCACAAGAACAACAGTAAACACAAACTAGCCACTCTAGACAAAACACTTCGGTCGTGTCCTAGAGAGACGTTCAGCGTCCTCATAAAAGCAATGACTGAAGGGTCAATAAGTTCACTCATAGAGCAGTGTGTGTGTGTGTGTGTGTGTGTGTGTGTGTGTGTGTGTGTGTGTGCGAGGTGACTAGACTCTACTCAGGTCTTATAACTCACTCTCTGGGCTATCGGGGTAAACAGAGGTGCGTTTTATTCAAGATTTTATTATTTAGATCACGGGTGGTGATAAATCTGTCATTATATCTTAGCACTAGCGTTACAGGACAGTACTTTATTCATTTAAGTCAGTAAGTAGTACATACAGATCAGTTCTAATGAGTGCTCGTAATATGGGATATTAGAGCGCATAGCGGATGAAGTGAAACACACTATACGGTCAAAAGTATGCGGACACCCGAGGATCGCATCTGTGTGTGCTTGTTGAAAATCCCATTCCAGATGTGCTCCTTGCTCTAGTGGAAAGCCGTTTTGTTGTAGATTTGGTGTTCAGTGCGGATGAGGTCCGGGCTCCATGCAAGAGTTCTTCCACTCCAACCTTAACAAACCGTGTCAGAGACATCGTCATGCTGGGACAAGTTTGTAATTGTGACTGTAATCCTACAGAAATACAAAGACCTCCTATAGAATTGCGTGCTTCCAGGTTGGTGGCAAAAACAACCACCAACCACGGGGGTGATCGTCAGGCGTGCACATACTTTTGGTCATAAAAAAAATCTCACAAGAATTTCATCCATTAGGGTTATTATTGCACTTTACACCACAGCGCTAGTTCAGTCTTGATTCTGATTGGACGGCTCTGACAGTAGTTAAATACAGGTTTATATTAATAAGCCCATTCTGATTGGATTTCTGATCGTTGATGCACCACGTAAACAGAATTTCACTGTGAGATGATACATTTTTGGAAGGCGTCTGCGGTGTCCGAGGTAAAGCTGTAACTAAGGTTTCCAGCAGGAAAGTCTTTAGGACAGAAGGCACTTTATTCCTCACGCAGCACGACGTTCTGCTGTTTGGATCTCACAGTAGTTCATTCATTTAAAAGTAGATATCAGTCATTACTACACAGTTCCATTTCACGCAATGGTTTGAGCTCCGCCGATTTACCGTACATTGAACTCTTTTCCTCCGTGTTGCCGTGCTCAGGTGCGTATCCACGTGTCATCTTCCGACTAGCACAAGTTCGGAGTGCGCGCATTAGTGCAGTCGAGTGCAGGGACAAACTTCCAAAGTGCAGTTACACATATTGATTCGTGCTGTTTATGCATGTAATCTTCTTTTCAATAATTCACTCTGCCTTTTATAGAGTGGTAAATCAATGCATCCTCTCATAACTATGCACTCCCTCTCGCGCTATCCCTGGTGCTACTTTCATCCCCCCCCTCTCGTTTCCGCTCGCTCTTGCTCTCCCGCAGCCCCGTTCCACCTCTCTGACTCTTCGATTCCTCTTCTTTTCCACATTTACGTCTCTTGCCTATTTCGACTTCATAATGTGAAACACAGACGGATTCACACTTGCACAACTGTGTGTGAAGGTGAGTGAGCTTTGGAATAGAAATAGATCGACTAGATTGAGTGTGAGATGAAGTATTAGGGAGGTGTTAAACGGGTGGCAGGAGGGGTCATTTGCGTAGCGAAGCCCTTTAAGGCTCCGGCCTCTGGTTAATATGCGACTAAAAGCTTGGTAAGGTTACTGTACATCCAGAGAGCCAGGACCCGCTGTGACCTCTCTTCATTATTCATCCCCTGGAAAAAACAGTAGCTGGAAACTCGCTTCTGCCGCGGGAGAAGAAAAAAGGCGCCCCTTTAACTCCGGTGCATGCTCCTCTGACCCCGTATTAGAAGGAGAGCAGGAAAGTCAGGAAACGACGAATGATACATTTTTAAATCTTCCCGTGGGTCTTTTTTGGAGAGCCGTTGGCGTGCCCTGCCTCAGGAGAGAATGTTCTTCTACCAAAGTAGATGAAAGAATATGGGTCTAGAAGAATGGCAACCCGGATCAGAAATCACATTTACTCAAAGTCACTGGTGTGTAACTGTACGACGCACTTGTGTTAGCAGAGTGTGGATACTAGTGTGGATAGTTGTGCGGATATTTGTGTGATTTGACCTCTGATGCCTCTCAACACATTTCATCCCAACATCAAAAGGAGACTCATCACAAAAAAAGAGAAGGTGGGAAATAAATCCCAGAAAAATACAGCGAAGGGCAGAGTAAATGAAAGAGTAAATACCCGAGTGATGTGAAAGTTCAGGATGGCTCTAAGGGAGGTGGAGGGGGAGGGAGGGAGAGAGTGAGAGAGAGAGACAGAGAAAAAGAGACAGACAGACAGAGAGAGACACAGAGAGAGCGAGAGAGAGAGACAGAGAGAGACAGACAGAGAAAGAGACAGAGAGAGAGAGAGACAGAGAGAGAGAGAGACAGAGAAAAAGAGACAGACAGACAGAGAGAGACAGAGAGAGCGAGAGAGCGAGAGAGAGAGAGAGAGAGAGAGAGAGAGAGACAGACAGACAGAGAAAGAGACAGAGAGAGAGAGAGACAGAGAGAGAGAGAGCGCAAGACAGAGAGAGACAGACAGAGAAAAAGAGAAAGAGAGAGAGAGACAGACAGACAGAGAAAGAGACAGAGAGAGAGAGAGAGCGCAAGACAGAGAGAGACAGACAGAGAAAAAGAGAAAGAGAGAGAGAGACAGACAAGGAGAGAGAGACAGAGCAACCGAGACAGACAGAGAGAGAAATATAAATGCAGAGACAGACACACAGAGAGAGGCAGACAGTGAGAGATCAGAGTAAGAAAGACAGGTAGAGAGAGGGATAAAGACAGAGAGAAAGACAGAGTGAGGGAGAGACAGTGATAAAGATATAGAGAGAACGATGGACAGTGAGTGTGTGTGTGTGTGTGTGTGTGTGTGTGTGTGTGTGTGTGTGTGTGTGTGTGTGTGTGTTTGTGTGTGTTTTCTTTTAACACGTTTCCAAGAGTGTACAAATATTTGCACTCATTCATTCACACTTACACAGATTCAAACTGCTTGAAAAGGCAAATTTTCATACAGTATATAAGTATCATCGTATACTACACTTCACTGTGCTATAAATCTTTCATACTTAGTGGTCTTTACAAAAAAAAAAAATTATAATAATAATAAAAAATACCGAGACGCTGAATTCAATCTAGGACTGGGAAAGAACAAATATTTTACAGAATGAATAAAAAGATCACATTATTCATAAAGCTTACAATGTCGACGGTATATTTTTGTTAAACAGGTTTATACAACGAAGTCTGTAGCATTTGAATGCGATTTGAAAAAAACTGTAGATTGGTGATGTAATAGTTAAATAAAAACCAAAACAAAAATAAAAATAAAAAATACTATCTAAATGATCATTTTGTCAACAATTATAATAATACTAGAGGTAGCAGCAGATTAGGATTTTGTCTTTCACGTTCTTCATTCTCGCTATTTTTTTCCTCGCAGTCTCTGTAGTCGAGTCGTGTATTGCATGAACCAGTTCTGATCCGTCTGTCCTTTACGGAATCAATGGAGCCGCACCACAAGTGCTTTTTCAAGTGGTTATCGAGTGGCAATAACACAGGATCAGCGTCGCAAAGACACCGTAGGCAATTTAGGCAAACACATATACTGTACATACATACACACACACTCACACACTCTCTCTCTCTCACACACACACACACACACACACACACAGGAGATTATCTATCTCTCCCTTTCCTTCATAGTTCACAATACTTCATTTAACAGTCGTGACCCTTTTAAGGGACTTCACATAATTTATATTCAACTGGATCTCACGCAGGATTTTTACATGATTTGGAAAAAAAATTCTATGATGTCTAACCCCATGACGTGTCTCGAATGAGTTGTGTAATTTTCAATCGTGAGACCGTGTTCATAATCGAGCACAATAAAGTGATCCAAGAGGAAGAGAAAACAAAGAGAGAGATATAGCCCTTTCCTAGCCTGCAGATCAGTCCTATGGAACCTCTTGCCTTCTTACATACGCATGCAAAGACACACGGACAACATGGCGCCTGCTGTCTGCCAGTATCGGCTCAGCCGTCCTCAAGCCTGCGCAGCTTCCTTTGCTTCGTCTCACGCTCTCCGCTTATGACTGGTAGAAATGGTGGTAGTGGTAATGGTGCTCGTGATGGTGGTGGTGTTCGTGTCGCTGCACCACCTGTGCCAGGCCGCCTTCGTACAGCATGACGCTGGGTAGCTCCCTCACCTGCTCCTTCTCCACCACTGGTCCTGAACTCACGACTGGTCCCGCCCCACGTCCCGGAGGCCCGGCCCCTCGCGCCAGAAGCCCCTCCCTGGGCCGCTGCTTGTGTCGCCGATAAGGTGCAGAGCTCTGATGGGGCGCGGCGTTGACGGGTGGAGCAGGAGGAGGGGCGGGGCCTCGCTTCATCACTCTGCTACAGGAAGGTTGGGCTTTGGGTGATCGTAGGCCATGAGGGTGGTGGGCAGAGTCCTGAGCTCGGGGGCGGAGACAGTGGCTGTCCTGCAGGGCGGGGGTCTCAGTCGAAATGGTGTGCGAGCGCCGATGGTGGTGGGGAGGGTGGCTGTGTCCGTTCTCAGGCTCCTGAGAACGGGAGCGAGTCTGATTGGATGGGCGAGAGGTGTGCTCGGGTTTGGGCGGCTCGGCGGTGGGCGCGGCTAAAAGCAAAAAAGGAATTAGAGCGTTACAGAACTTCAGGAAAACGCTTAGAATTAGAAGTGAACCAAAACAGAAGAATCAAAAAGAATGATTCATTAGTGAAGTGCACAATCACTATTACACAGTTCACAAATAAATAATTCTTTTTGATTAGCCCTGACTAGATAAAACAACATGATTATAACTTTATGTCGCAGTGGCACTGAATTGGAAGGTGTTCTACGGGTTTCTATAACAGCAGCTCTGACACTAGTTCCAGCTTTAACATAAATGAGGGGCTTAAATTAATGCATCTGTTAAATGGCTGGTGAGGGAATGATGGTTTATAGATGCTCTAATGCAAACAGGAACTAACTTGTCTCGTAGACATATGTAACAATAAACATTGTTACTGAGCATGACGTGTCGTTCAGTAATGAATTAAAAACTGAGGTATAAGCGGAACAACACACTTCGGATATACAGTGCTGTTGATTATTTTCCAACAACAGCATCCCGTCATGTTTCATTCCTTAAGGTGACATATTATACCCCTTTATTACGAGTTGACACAGTTCCCTGAGGTCTTAAAGAAATGACTGTGGCATGCTTTGGTCAAAAAACAACAAGGATAAAGGACCACAGCTCCCTTTTCACCTGACTCAACAGCCCTGTTCAGAACGGCCCGTTTGAGTTCCTGTTCATTGTAAATGAGAACGAGCCACTGCTCACCTCAGACCCTGATTTACTACGGTCCAAAATAGCAAGCGCTAATCTGCATGTGCAATGGGATAAATTATGAGAGCATTTAGTGCCGGTGTCAAGTGAATTCTGTGACGTGCAAGTAAATGGTAGAAACGATATAAATGAGGATGTGAGTTTGTTCATAAAAGCAAACTTGAACCGAACCTGTCCCGAAGCGAGAGGAGTAGTTCTCAATGCCGGCCAGGTCCAGATAATGATTCCTTCTCTCCAGGTTTTCGTCTACGCAGTGTCTCTGGCAGCCCTGCTGTGTGTGATGGTCACTGTGATGACGCCTACAACATCAACATGCACGATCATAAAAGCAATGCTGGAACAAATACATGTTTCATACTAGCATAACTTTCTTATATTATATTAAAATTATGTTAAAACATAATTCAGCTTAGAGTCACTTAAAGCTCTAACCTGCGCTCTAACCCTAGACACCAGTTTTGTTGTTTGGAAGCTGATGACTAATAGAAATGTTTTCAAGTGACTCAGGCAGAGGCGCACACTGATGACATCAGCATCATTGACTGGTTAAAAAGAACCAGGAGAACAGTAAGAGTTGAGTACCTTAGAAGGGCTCTGGACTTCTTGTCCATGCTTTTAGGCTCCTCAAAGTACTTTTCAGCCTTCATTCTGGGGTGTGGCATTTCTGAGACAGAGAGAGGAAGAGAGAGAGAGAGAGAGAGAGAGAGAGAGAGAGACAGAGGAAGAGAGAGAGAAAAGAGGGGGGAGCATTATCAAAGGAAACAGTGCTGAGCTTCTCAGCATCACACACGTGCCGGCATGCACACACACACAAACACACACACACACACACACAGAGTCAGACCTGCCAAAGAAAGAAACAACCCTTTGTTCCTTGCCTTCTACTTTGAAGATTTATAAAAGAGGAAAAAACAATGCTTCATTTATTCTATTTTCAACCGAGGGAGCCAAAGACACACACAAACACACACACATGCACACACACACACACACTTCATTAATATAGCAGTATCTGATGCAGTTTGAAGACTCTGTTATCAAAGACCTTTGCTCAAATGCACAGTGCATATAAATAGCTCGTAAACACACACTCTCTCCTTCAATCCTCTCACGTTCATCAAGTCACAAACACACATGCAAAAATAAAGCAGCCGACTCCTGGTACCTGTGTTGGCATGAGTGCCACTGCCGTTCCTCCACCTCTGGCTGGCGTCGGGTGTGACGGAGAGCTTCACACGAAGGGTTTTGCTGCTGCTGGGCGAGTGGTTCACCGAGGCGTCCACCACCTCATAGATCGTGTGCAGCAAACTAGTGATGTCCTTCAGAAAGGAAGACACAGGGCTGAATCGGGTCCACGATTCAAGTGTAAGTTGTTACCATGGAAACGATAACATATTAGGACAAGTTCTTTAAAGATGGTCATCAATCCTGGATTAAGACTGTTGATAGCTGAACTCAACAGCCAAACAAATACAGACCTCACTTTAGTGCTCCACCAGAAGCTCCGCCCCCTAAATTCATGGACACGCATTGCCAAGGCAGCAACACTAACAGTTACACTCCCATACCCCCTCCCCTTCTCCCTGCCCTGTGATTGGCTGGAATACCCCCCTGTTGCTGCTTTGCTGGAATAGTGTTGTGTGGCTCAGCCCAAGCCACTTTATTTGTTTCTGCGGCCACAGAACCAAGGCTGTGTACGAGCACTGGGGGTTTTTTCAGCAAACAAGAGTTAGCAGACCGTGAGGAGATATTTGCTGAATTTGACAAAAAGTATATTGGACTAGAAACTATGACTGCACCTTTAATATAAACCTGTGATTTGTTGCTGCACTACTGTCAGAGCTGCTGTTATTGAAAATCAATCACCACCTACTGGTCAGTTAGAATCAATAAACATGTCACTACCACAAATCCCCTGATGTTATGGATTATTGGCTTGGCAGAATAATCGCTGACTTTGGACGCAGCAGTGACACCTTGTGGAAAAGAGACAGCTCCAGAGAGAACTTAATAGAGAGACTGATGTGTGTGAGAAGTCCTAAATATGCACATTACGTCTGCTTGATCCTTCACCCTTTGGGGTGTGTGTGTGTGTGTGTGTGTGTGTGTGTGTGTGTGTGTGTGTGTGTGTGTGTGTGTGTGTGTGTACACACCAGTCTTACCTCTCTTGTAACTTTGCCATTGTTGTCAAAGTCGTACAGCGTGAAGGTCCACTCCTGCCTGTTATCCTCCTCCACTGAAACAGCACACTCCAACTCCTGATCAAGAAATAATCATTATCGATAATCAGTATACCAAAACCCTAGAATACCTCTACGCATTTGAGTGTTTCTAACCTCAATCCATCTAACACATACAGTTCAAGCCAGTTTTGGATTGTTAATTAGCTGATCAGTGCAAGCAGATGTTAAAGGAGCAGGAAGCACACTAAAACGTACACCGAGGACTGGGATTGAATATCAAACAGTCGTACCTCATCAGTGTTTTTGGTTAAAGAGCAACCGCAGTGATATTCCTTGAGAAATGAAACAAAAGCCTGATGAGTACTATACTTTTGTCTGCACTCAGACATGATTAAAGAATGAACTGTATTTCCCAGAACAGCTGTATGATGACAGTACACATTAGTCAGGTGTCACTATCGCGCAACAAGAGTGTACGGCCCAAGAAAAAATAAACAGGTAAAAAACAGATTTATACCTGTTGCACACCATTTTCTGCTTTAGTGTTTTTTCGACTGTCATTTTTTTTTTTTGTTACTTTTGCATTCTTTACGGCATTGAGTATCATGTAAAAAACAGCTCATAAAATGCTGACTCATACAGCCTGGGGTGCCAATACTTTAATCTTCAGTCAAAATACCGATGGGCTTAAGTACAAACCTAAACAGATGATGGTACAAAACACATTCAAGCAGATTCAAGGTGCTAAATGTGACATTTCTTGCTACACTATTTTATTCGAAGGAACTAGGAAGGGTTTTTAGCTCTGTTATGTTATATGCTATGAATCCCAAAAGAAGTCATTTAGGATAACAGGAATATGGGTTGGATTTTACTTTGATCACGGGGACAAAATGTAAGTTCGAGCTATATAATGATCAGAAGATTTCTTGAATTTCCCTTAGGATTAATCAACTATTTCGTATTTGTATTTGTATTCTTAGGAAACATTACTGTGGTTAAATAGATTAAAATGAATATTGTCAAGTCAGCGCCAAAAGCCGTGCTGAGCTACGCTTCCCAGAGTGCCCCACAGCATGCAAAGCGTTGTCTCAAATCAAACACGGCATGTTGTGCACTCAGTGCAAATAACAATCGCAACGTTTGACCTTGATTGTCGTGTCACCCGGCAAAAATATCTGCTGGCTTTTTTTTGCTCACCTCGTTAAAAATCAAAATTTTTACTTTTCCTTGCATGCATGCGTAGACATTTCCCGCGATGTGAAAATTAAGTCGCCATCAGCATCGATGACGTGCCATCCTCCAACTGGCTGGAAATAGGTTGGTGGTGCTGCCCCGTCTGTTATGTAGCCTAGGTGGTGTCTATTGAGGGTGAGAAGTGTGCAGCGTTGCACACTCAAAATGTTGACTGTTTGGAGTACATTATGCATCCGGATACTCTTAGTGCACTTCATATTGTCATACTCCCCTGTGTAAATGCACTTACGCACTCAAAATAGCAAATGTAAGTACGCAAGTATGCGAATTGAGACGCAGCATCTGTCACGTTCACAGTCACCAGACTTAACCATGCACACGTGTTCACAATAACAGCCAAAGGGGCTATTTAAGGACTCGGTGCACACACACACACACACACACACAGACACACACAGACACACAGACACACGCACACACACACACACGCACACACAGTGTGAGGTATTGTTCAGTGGTGCATGCCTGACTGTACTAACCTTTTGTTTCACGATTAGTCTCTCGAGTGTCTCGTTAGTGTCAGCTCTTGTTTCCCGAATTTTGCATTCTTGCAGTTTGCGGATCGCCTGACCATTGCCTATTTTACCATTTCTTTTGAATCATGTTTAGGAATTGTTTACCTGCACAAATGAATAAAAAGCACTAATTCTGCATGTGTATTCACCTACCTTCCCTGACAAATAGGAAACGTTAAACCGTTGACATAAAATTATTAAAATATGTCAAAAAGGTGTCTTTTAAAAAGTGAGCAAAAGACTTTGGCAGATTTTGGCTACTGAGTCCAGCCAGAGACATTAATAATTAAGGATGATTCTGTGACTATAAATTCAACTCGGGTACTTGTGTACGACAAGCTCGGCAGCGGAAAAAGTGACAAGATGGGGATTCACCGAGCCGAGCCGAGCCGCTTAGCCGTGTATGGTGGAAAAGCGCTATTTCTCAGGTTGATTCATGCCCAGTGGAATGAATGAGGGGTGACAACAGACACATCAGGCATTGGAGCTGCTCTAACACATTTCTCAAGCCAACATTCACATGTGTGACCACTTTGGTTTATCAGTTGGTGAGATCAGAGTTGCCAGGAGAAGCAGGAATTCAAAATATCCTTACTGACTAAACACATCTGTCTACTGTCATCTAAACAACACACTGTTACACACCATATTAGGCCTGGGCACAAGACTAGGCAGCACTGTGCGTGTGCGCGTGCACATGTGTGTGTGTGTGTGTGTGTGTGTGTGAGCATCACCTCAAATTGTAGTTGTTTGTGTGGACCCGTAGGTACAGAGCTCTCCTTCTCCTGCATCTTGTCTTCTGCGCTGCAGCTGTCAATCTTCTCAGGGGGCAGGGCTACTGCAAAGGCAACAAACAGGAAGCTGTCACAGATGTTTCAGGAACAATAAATAATCTAGAGATGTGCTGGAGAGGGTCAGGAGAGAGCATCATGAGCATGGGGATCACAAGGACAGAGGACCTGGGTTTTTGGAAGGTTTTGTGGGTTTCTTTTGCGTGTATACTGTATGGGGTTTACAGGATCCACCAAACACTTGGGATAAAAAGCTCAGCAGTTTTATTATAGAAAAGTTTCCATGCAGATTTTCTTATTCGTAACATCTTTTTCTTAGAAGACGGTTCTCCCTTTGCATACGTTTGTGCAAAGGAAAGAGTCCTTTTTTTTATGGAAGCTATAAAATACAAAATAATGAACATCTTAGTTCTATAATTTATGATCACTAGATAAAACAGGCGGTTTACCATGGCAAGAACATTTGTGAGGAAAAATACCGAAAATCCTCTGTGAGGAATAGTGTGATGTCTTCTGCAATTCTGCAGTTGATAAAAAGCTAAGTTTCACTATGTAGGCAAAATGACTTGTATATTCTTACAAAGGAGCTGTTATACTGTGCTTCTTTATCATGAGGTCGATTCAATTTGGCATTTTTCAAGAGATGTGAAAGCAAAGTTCAAAAAAAGTTGCAAGATATCGTGAAATGTCCAATATTTGGAGGCTGAACAGGCTCAACACGCTGTCTGCTAAAGCAAAATAATCAATATCGCATAGAGCATAGATAAATCTTGCATCATTATAAAACCATCCAAGACATAAACAAATTATTACAGAATTTGCTGTAAAAGTCCGTGGAATTTTATTTTACAGATAAAGGGGTTGTAAAAGGTTTGCGAAAACTCACGTTAAAGCAGGCAAAGATGGCAAAAAAAAAAAAAGATGAAAAATTCAGTTTGAGTTTGCATGTGCAGCTGGGAACAATGATGCTGACTCAAATGCTTGACAAAAAAAGTTTGTGCACCCATGCAATGTGAATTCTTTTTGTCCCCTGCTGCACTTTAAAGGAAATAACTCTGTCTTTAGTTCAGTAATGAGAAAAAAGAGGTCAGTCTTTTCATCCTGTGTTGTTTTTTAATGATAAGACTTTGGCACTGTGGCATCACTAATGCTCACTTTAAACGGACATGAAATAATTAAACAATGTGCTAATTCCTATATTTGGACACCGCCACTGACTATGCGCTCCGACACGCGTGGATCTAAAACTGTGTACGGAGACAGCCGCTGCGTCCTGCAGGCTAAATCCTCCCCCCTGCCCCCAATCCCCACGCTTTGAAGTTCCATTCTCAAACCGTTTGGCCGAGGATCAGTCCGTCTGCTAAACAGAATATCTAATTAATTAAGCAAAGTCAAATCTAAAACTGTGTTTGTTGTGCCAGCCAAAGGGATCAACACATACAATAATGTCTCTCTCCCTCTGCCTCTCTCTTTCTTCTTCTTCTCTCTCTCTTCTGCTGATCAACTCAGATCAAAGAGAACCTGTCCTGTCCCTCGTCAGAGAAAAGAGCGTGATAGAGAGAGACAGAGACTGAGAGAGAAAGGATAGCGCCGGAGAATGAAAGAAATCATCCCAGGGAGCTTTTACAGACTTGTTTTGAGGGAAATAGTGGCGGCTCTGGGCTTTTGATCACGGCGACATACTCAAAGGCAACATTGTGAGCCAGGGCAGAAATCTGCCTGTACGCCCGCCATGTTTCATAGATTCTTATCTGGAGGGTTATAAGTGTAATGAGTGGCCTGAAGGGGTTACAGCAGTGACGCACACACATAAACACACACACACACACACACACACACACATACACACACATGCGCTGAACTCTCGACAAGTTCACAATTTGTTCTCACTGGCAGACTCAGCGTTAACGGAGCAAACATCAGACCACCTACAGTGTTTATGCTGCACAGGACACTGTAAGCATGTTGTGAAAACACACACACACACACAAACACTGCTGTGAATTTCAGAAAAGCACTGGTTTTGCTCTTTTGCACTCTTTAAGAACCCGGAACGTTCAGAGAATCCCACCGTCACACCCCAGCCTTCATCTCTCTCTGTTTTCTTTTCCATCGCTAACCTTTTTTTCTTTCTCTTGATGTCTCTTTCCCCCTTCTTTCTCCTGCACTTCGTCCTACACTGCACACACTCTCAATTCTCTTTATATATCTCTATTTCTCAGTTCACACATACACATGAATTTCTACATCAACTTCTATTTCTACTTTTTATCTTCATTCTGATTGCAGATCACACAAAACAGCATGAATTTAGTAAACAAGTACAATTCAATATAAAGCTGTAGCAATGTTGCAGAAGTACCAGAACAGAGGATGTACTTTCAATTAAATGGCAAATCAAAAAGATTTACAAGTACATACATTTTGAAATGCTTTATAAAAGCGTGTACAGAGCATGACTGCTTAATGCAAAGTGATACAAATGCTGCATTTGAAAAACTAAAGAAAATGCTCTCTCAACCCGGAATTCCTACTCAACCACAAGCTCAGCATATAATGTAAAGCGAACATGGCCGCTTACACCGTTAACAGTGAATCAAATCTCACTTCACTACTTTAAATGAGTTCATAATAAGATTTCCCTTAGATCCATCGACATAGACATGTCAGTTGGTTTTTAAGTCTTTACGCTCGAACATACAGTTTGCTGTTTTGAGGAAGTAAATACGGCGCGTTGCTAAGAAATAACGCACACTTTCACCGAAGCGTCCATGATTTTTTCCCACTTTGTAGCTGGAATGCAATTCCAAGTTCAGACTTCTGAATGCTGAGCGTTATAGAGCAAGATATCGTAAAAAGTCCAGTGTAGCATCTTTAAGGTTTTGAGAGATTCCTTTTTTTCAAAAAAGTGCTGACTGATGTCTTTTGCTATGCAAGTTCTTCTGTCTTGTGGCCATGTTTAGTGATGGAATCTACCATGTAGCAAAGGCTGCAAATCTGCCTCAGGAGACTGTATTTGTGCTGAAAGATTAAAGGCGTGTAAAACAACGTGAGCTTTGAAACCAGCTACAATGATTCTTATCAGCGCTCAGATGGAGTGAACACCTCCTCCATTTATCACATCTCACAGTACATGTTACCGGTGCATTTCTAGATCTGTGGTATCTCTGGTCAATCACAACGGCTTGTGCGCAATGATTTCGTGGCTCATGCCCTCGACCTTAAGTGGCCTTCCAGCCGTAAAAACAAACCACGCCCAAGCAATCATGCGTGGGAAATGCTGCAGACGGATTAATGGAGGGATCAACCTTCGTTCAGAGAGTGACCTGGGGTGACCTGGGTGGCCCCTGTGCCCCCTTTTCAGGGAGAGAGAGAGAGAGAGAGAGAGTGAGAGAGAGAGGGAGAGAGAGAGAGGGAGGGAGAGAGAGAGAGAGAGAGAGAGAGGATATATAGAAATGATTAAAAATAAGTGACAGTGAATGAAATACACAGTGATCATGAGAAGCTACACAGAAATAAGAAAACTATAAAGGAAAGGACAGCATGGCTCCCAGACTGCACCGGTGCTGCAGGAGATTTTTACTAACCGTTATTTATACTGCAGTTTTATGAACGTAAATTAGATTTATGGAATCCATAATAATAATGAAACCTGCCAGATTATTATTAATAAAATGTGATTATCCTCCATTCAGACTGGAGTTTTTACACCGACTACAGTAAAGGTGTTCACCAGCTTCCAGCTGGAGCCACTACAGCATACAGCGCTGGTGCCGTGTTCTGCACAACGTGTGTCCACGACGGGAGCGGCACATGGCCGACGTTTCAGCCTGTACTCGGGTGTTAATTAAAACTGGGTGGAAGTGCTGCCTGTCTCCGAGCGCAGAAGTGAAAATCTCGCTGGATTAGCGAGTGTCATGTGATCATATACAGTGTGTGTCCTACTGCCTCAACCAGCTGAGAGACTTCTGAGGCTCTGTAACGGCCAGGACAGGTTGGAGGGAAGCTGCTGATTGGTCGGCTGTGCGGCTCGTCGTAACATCACCAGATGGCGGTCGTTATTCACGATCACTGTGCTGTGCAAGCCTGTCTTCACCATTTAAAGGAAAAGAGTCTTAATGAGACACCTCCTCAACATTATGGCTTTGTAACTCTAAATAGCAAAAATGTTCCCAGTAAAAAACCTCCTAAAAATACTCAATCGGAATGGTACCAAACTTTCCCGGACACAAGAACAGCCGTCCTTATCGTCATCCGAGTTCGTACTCGTGTTTATTCAGACAGAACGGCTTCCTCTACAGGAGCGTCTCGTTCCAGCAAGCCGCTACGCCGGGGCCGATCCCTCTGCGAGCGTCCCGTTATTTCTCCGCTGCTCTTTTTGCCTGTAGAGTAAATTTGCGGTCCTCATCCCCAGACCGCCACTTAACAAACGCTTATCGTTTCGCTTTAACGCTCCTTCATTAAGCTAAGTGCTGCACGCTAACCCCTGCAGATGTTTTGTTTCTGCTAAGCAATCAGACATAAAAAGGAAGGAGGCTGGGTATTAAACTGAAAAAAAAAAAAAAAAAAGCCCTCTGTTTGTAAGCAGAGCTGAGCTCAGAGAGACGTGAGCGTTTAGCTAGCAGACAGTTGGTGTGATTCAGCTTGGCTAGGCTGTCTCGCTCCATGTAGCTCATCTATCACTGACTATTTCTGGAGACTCAACCTTTCCCTCGCCTCTCCACCGCAGAAGGAGAATTCAATCGTTCTCTGCCTCGCAGTCACATATACAAACACATTTGTTTGCCGTTTGCGCAGATCGCTTTCACGGAGCTGCTGATACGGGAGGAAGGAGGAGGCGAGGCCGCGCTTTCCTCACGCATTCGCGCCGCAGTCTGTAAGCGTCCGGCAGGGTCACGTCACGCAGGGAGAGGTGCATTATATATATATACACTCGTTTCCTTCTGAACTCAAACATCAACAAACATCATAATAATACAAGAAAGTTTATCTTTCACGCGTTACGCGGTCATTCACTAGTGAGTTCGCATCACAGCTTGGTGTCTGGATCATGAACAAGTTTTATATGTTTATTCATTCGTTATTTGAGCTTCAAGACAATAAAACTTGTGGCATTTTTCTTATTCGGCATTTAAAATTCGATATTAGAAGCAGGCCTTCTCAGTTATCTGGATAATTACAGATAAAAGTCAGGATTATTAGATTGAGTTGTAAATTAGCTGTAAATTTGTAAATGATTTGTGAGATAATCGCAGCTCAGATCAAAGGGAATTCTGTGGAGGATTTGTCAGTTAGCCAGATAATTCGTAAGTTAAAAAGTCATCGCCGGTTTGGAAAAGATTTCTCAATTATCGGGATAATTTAAGCTCAGTGTCAGGATTATCCTATAAATCTGTTGCTTATCTCTAAAAGTAAGGACAGGATTATTTTACAGGGTTTGTCTGTTAGCTCACGTGAAAGACTCCTCAGTTAGCCAGATGATTTAAGCTAAAATTCTGGATTATTCTATAAGGTTGTCTGGTTAATTCCAGAAAAGATCTGTGAGTCATTCAGATCGTTTAAAATAAAAGTCAGGATTATTTTATAGGGTCGTCTTTTAGCTCTGCGAAGCTTTGAAGAAGATTTCATACGTTCCCGGATCATTTAAGCCAAAAGTCAGTTCTCGTCTTCATGTTTTACAGTTAAATAAATCAAGTTAAATCTGATTACCATTTAAACTATATTACTATATTTGAATATCTCTTGACCAACAAATTAAATTTTAATGATACAAATTAAGGACGTCCCCCAAAAGTGTAACCTATAATTATATTTTATAGTCGAGTATTTTCTCCTCCCTGTTAAAAACCTTTATGATGTCTGATGATTTCCTGCACTTTGTCTTCACACAGTGATCGTTGGGCAGCAAGTACAAACACACTCACAACAAGAAAATGAACTTTGATTGTGTCAAATTAATAAAAGACTGTTTCTGGAACTGGAAATGAGGCCGTTGTTAGAAGGGGCTGCGCAGACGAGACGGAAAGCGACGTCAGGGATTGGGAATTTAGACGTCATTTAAAAGCATCATCTTCTTCTTCAAGGCCATTTTTAATGATTTTATGACACGTGTGTGAGCTGTGTTTCCCAGAGCGGCGTTTGAGAGTTAGCTGCATCATTTTAATCAGGACTGTGGTGCAAGGAGCGTCGCTGACTCTCGTCTTGAAGTTCCTGCGAGTTCCTCTCGGCGTTCAGGGCGTGTTTCAGACAAAACCTGGTCTGATGCCGAGGCGAGGTAAAGTCAGCTTAATTAAAAGGGCGCGAGGGGAGCAGATGGAGTGTGTGACACTGTGTGTGTGTGTGTGTGTGTGTGTTTGTGATTGGGGGTGGCAGAGCTCAGCTGAAAAATAATTACCGGACAATCATCATTATACACACAATACTCCTCTGTATAACGAGCGAGTGCTCCATAAACAAAAGACAATTCCTCAATAAAGCAGAATGAATAGAGGAGCTCATAGACAAGCTGTGTGTGTGTGTGTGTGTGTGTGTGTGTGTGTGTGTGTGTGTGTGTGTGTGTGTGTGTGTGTGTGTGT
>JAQQZR010000023.1:3097685-3126929 GCA_030068235.1 Notoglanidium macrostoma | reverse complement strand
ACACACACACACACACACACACACACACACACACACACACACACACACACACACACACACACACTGTGCTGCCTTTAAACTTGTTTTAGTTGGCTGTGAGCAAAGTCGAGGAAAGACTAACATGCCTAAAAGCAGAATTAAAATAACAAAGTTTCATTACTTTCACTAGATCCACTACTTACTAGATTTCCTGACATCAACAGTTCAGCTTAAAATAACCCACTTTACATTTTGGCTAAAGGTGAAATGATACTCGATATAACAATATTTTCCATACATGCAGGAAAAATCTTTTAAATTGATCAGATTTACAGAGATCATGTTCTGTTAATTCAGACCTAATTGACTCGAAAAAAGCTTTCGGAAAATTGCAAATCTGTTCTTCTGACACAACAGATCTATAGCTTACTCAGCAAGTAATGACAGCGGGTGGATCAGATGACACCAATACTTCGGGGGGCAAATGTCATGTAAAAATCTTGTACACTGCATTACAATATGACAGAGTAGGCATGTGACTCCTGATTAGCATTCTGTCAGTCCGGAAGTGCATTATGCAGGTACTACAACACCACTATACAACATGTAGTGAGCACATCTATTATATAATATAAAATGACATGCAAAATAACATGCCAGCAAAAGTAAGGCAAGTAATAAATGCTGGTTTAAAGCTAAAGTTTTCAAAATGTTTTAGGTTTAGTCCAACATACTGTTCCCACGTTTGTTCATGAAGCTCCACCCCCAGGAGATACAGTGGCCTGTAGAGTACAGGGAGCGCATACAAACACCAACAAGCTCTCTGGACCAGAAGTCAGTTTTCAAACCAGGTTTTCTCAGTCTCTTTATACGCTTGCGTGTACCTTGATATTTGAACCTTTATATTTGATCATGTTTCACATATCTTCCAGGTTATTTGTACAAGAAAGGAATTTTCTAAATTGCCTATTGCACCTTTAATCAGTGAATCCTGTGTGATATCAAAGATCAAAAGTTTTTAAAATCATATCTGTGTGCAGTTACATCTGTGTTACAGTTTACGGTATTGAAGTTTGATACGGATTTTGCGTGTCAGACTGTTTATTTTAAATACTGTGTGAACAGTTGGTTGTTGTTTGCTGGGAAATTATCAGAACTGATAATAGAACAAAAGTTTGCTTCAGATTACACAGTCAGGTTAGGACGAGCAAATCCAAGAGCGAGGAACATGTAAAGAGACTGTTCAGGAACTATTTCATCCTGGTCAGGCATAATCCAGGGAGAGAAAGAGAGAGTGAGACAGACAGAGAGATGATGATGATGATGAGTACATCTTTTGCTTTGACTTGGATTTGGCACTGTGAGAAACGTCTGAGGTCCTGCCAGCTCCGACCTGGCAACACATGCAGGACAAGACAGTGCCAAGTGTGTGTGTGTGTGTGTGTGTGTGTGTGTGTGTGTGTGTGTGTGTGTGTGTGTGTGTGTGTGTGTGTGTGTGTCTGCATGATGCATCCCCCTGGTGTTTGAAACATTAAGATGTTAGCACCATGGAAAAAGTTCAAGGAAAAAATTCCAAAGCCGACATAAGGGAGACGGACCCACACGCGCACACACACACACACACACACACACACAACAAAGCACTCTGTAAGGCCAAACACACTCAAAAGCTCATTTAGAGCCTCTCACATTCTTTTTTTTCTTCTCTTTCTCTCCAGGCCACTGAGCTAAAAGGATCATTAAGGGAACGACAAAAGAGGGATAAAAGACAAAGAAAAAAAGAAAGCAAGTGTAACACAAACATGAAACGGAGGGAGGAATTCAGGGGATGGTTTGAAATGAAAAACAGAGAGAGAAAAAAAATACTAAGCCATTCAGAAATGGATCCCTGCAGCGGGAACACAATGTTGTCACCATTTTGAGGTTTGGTTCTAAAAGTGTGTAGAGCTTTAAAGATTGGTTGACATAATTAAGATAATGTTGAATATAAAAATGATCAGTGGTCAATGTGGATTTTTATACTTAGTGAAGAACAGAAATGTATAGCACATAGGCTTCTACTTCTGAGCTCCGTGTACCACATTAGTGAAAGCGCCTGAGGCAGCAGTCAGGTTGATAACGCTGCACCACACTGCACTCCGCGCAAAGCTGTTTTCAAGCCTGAGCCGTTTTAAAGAACCCAAAAAACAGCTTTCACTCGAAACATAGTTTTTTGCTTTGATAACAGGCCATCAGACATGAGATAAAAGGTTTTATGTCGAAAACACGAGAGTGAGCCTCAAATCAGGCTCTCTCTCACAGACAAAAAAAACCCCCCACTGATGGTTTCAATCAAAAAAGTAAAAATGTGCTACGATGAAGTCTGTGCGGAGTGGAGATGCATTTCCTAACAGCACACCGAGGGACAAGCTTTAAAAAAAATAAAAAACATCTGGAAACTGCTTGGTGAGTGAAACACTGTAAACAATTAACTTCAAAAGAGGACAGATAGTTTCTGGTGTTGTAATACAATATTGGTAGCAAGATAATTGTGATAGTTTACCAAGTTAAGCCTGATTAATTTTGGCTTAAAGCTCCACTATGTAGGATTCAGTTGATTGCAACCCCTGAATGCTCCTCTCTTACCCCTCTCTTTCCAAGCGCGTATTAGAGCGTACGGTGGCCTGTAGCGTACTTCCAAGTACTTACATTCACACTCCCTTGCTTCTTCTGTGCTAAATAATACGTATGCTCCTCCATTTTTCAAAATTTGGCTTCTCAAACCAGCTCCAGCAAACACCTCTTCATTTTTGCTCCTTGTCTTCCTTTCTTCTTATTCATCTTCCTTCTGATGCTTCCTTCCGGATTCACGCTGCCTTTTGTGAAAACGCGAAACGCAGAAGCCGCTCTCTAGAGGTTTGTCCATTCTGGGCTACTGTAGCGGCGCAACATGGCGGCTCTGTAGAGCTGGACCCGCTCCCTATGTAGATATAAAGGGCTCATTCTAAGCTCACGAAAACACAATGATTCGTAGTTACGGAAACGTACTTATGAATATTATATTTCATTTCTGCTAATAGGTGTAATCCTACACCTTTAAGATTAATGACGAGTCAGCGTGTGTGATTTAGTATAGTCTAATTAACAAGGTAGAGATAAAGATCCATTTAAATCCAGAAGTTTCATGTTTCTTGTGTTTGTGTTTAAAGCAAATTCCATATTTGTCATGTAAAAAGGGGCTAATCATTAGATTAGAACTAGAGGAGTAAAGTAACAAGATGTTGAATGGTAAGTCGGACCTCACAGTTTTGTTTTACATTATATAATTAAACAAAAACGATGCAATATTTGCCACAGCCGCTCTCATTGATGCTGATTATTATCCGGTACTGAATCGCTGCAATCGCTGCTTTAAACTGCAAGGTCATGTGTTATCTTACCAACAGGTGTAGCGTTACTTCCATAAGCCTTTCCGTGGACGGAAGTGCACACACCGCCGATTCCCTAGTGAGGGAATCTGAAACGTCCTGGTGAGAGCGAGGACCTAGTCTTGAAAATCACACTCTACACACTTCCTCAATAACCTACTTACCCCTTAATCGCGCTTCCACAACAGAGATGAAGGGCCTAGTTCCAAATACAGTGTACCGGCAGGAACTTCAGACAAATTTCGTCCGTCTTTATGGCAGTGAGCGTTTTACAGCGGTGGCTCATATGAGATTACTGTTGCAAACATTTCACTGCACATTACTTCATCCACATCAAAGCGTCAGGCTGCTGAAGCTGCTGCAGATTTGCTACAGCCTACAGCACAAGCACACTTCACACACTACCGTATCATCTCTCAGCCTTTCTCATACACCCTTCAAGTTCAGTTTATTGCCATGATCATGAGGTACAATAGATTACGGATAAATAAAGCAGAATTTCATGCTCCTTTTCAGTTTGCGTCATGTTCTTGAGCAATCGGAGGAGCAGTCTAGCCGAGTGCGAGATCAAAGAGTCGGAACCGGTGACCTACAAAATCTTACATGAAACAGAACAAAATACAGATATTATTGTCCCTGTTTACAACTTCACTTCCTGTTTAATGCATCTTATTTGTGAATTGTATCTTGATATGATTTTAATCAAATGTATCTCCAGTTTAGCCGGCGTTACATTGCATGATTTTAGACATTTGTTTCGGTCACAGATAAAAATCATAGATCGGACAATTCTTTGGTCACGTGTTGTCGATTTTGTGTCGTTATGACCAAAGACAGACAACAACAAAGTTCCGGAAGCGTGAGATCTTTTATTAAAAGATCTCAAAGAGTATTTAAGTGTTTGACATTGCCCTCGAATGTCATTCAATATTTTTGGCATGTAAACCATATATTTCAGAGTGACATATTACATCTCTTTTCCACAAGGTGACACAGTTCCCTGACGTCTTAATGAAATATCTGTGACATGCTTTGGTCAAAACTGGACATAAATAAAGCGCCACAGCTTCCTTATCTCCCTAAACAGCCCTGTTCAGAAGCCCATTTAAGTTCCTGTTCCTTTAAATGATAATGAGCTACTGCTCACCCCACCCCCCTCTTCTGCTGGCCAATCAGGTAGCACTTTCCTCATGAATATTCATGACCTGCCGCGAGTGTAAATACTCAGGTGGGGGGGGGTTGTAGTAATTCTAATTCTAATGAGTTCTTGTGACATAAAAGAGGGAGCCAAATCTCAACAGCTTGTCAAAGCACATGTTGTCTGAAATATACAGCTCAAAAGAAACTGACTGGGTTGATTTATCTCAGAGTTTGTAAGTTGATAGGCACTTCAGATACCCAAATGTATGTGCACAAGCACTGAAAACGTGAGTTTTTCATAATATGGCCCCTTTACTGCCGATCCTCGCTCAATATCACCGATCCTCATGCCAATATCATGCAAGAAAAATAGAGGTAAGTTCTAGATATGAACAGTGTATACTTGAGTTTCTGTTTTCGCTAAGCTCTGCTCCAAACTGTTTAACTCTGCTCTGAATATGAGTCATAAATATTAATAAAAAATACATTTTAAAAATCCCTGAAAGTTCCACAAAGGCAATCAACGGAAAAAAAAATAATGTCTGAAAAGGAAAATCTTTCCACCTTTGCTGGAGTTCTGTAAATAATAATCAGATTATTTCCTAAAATATCATAATATCAGTAAAATATGTCTCCTGCCCTCCTGGAGTATTTTAAAACATCCAAATGTTGTATTTAACATACAATAATGAATGTTTATGCTTAAAAATACAGATTAGATGGAAAACATGGGATGCAATCCCCATATGCTAAGACTGAATCAGAGCAACATAATGTCATTTAATTTATTATTATTATTAATAAATAATTCTTCTTTTTAATAAATAAGAAACTGCGCTTCATCCAACCCAAGTAAAGAAGTAAACTTCAATTATTTTCAAATAACCACAGTAACAGAGAGAACACTAAAGGCTCAAGATACAGGTGCTGGTAGATTCATTCATTCACCAGTCATCATATTCAGAAAGGTGTAAAGACCAGAGAGACCAACTGGAGCTTCATCTGGATCAATTATACTCCAAAACCACTTCTCGACTGCTGGGATAGCACGACATCCGACCCGCACATATAAACAAGTCATGGAGACTCAGATCTAGTGACAGGTGCTTATGATAAGAGCAGCAGAAAGCCACAGAGACGGTAAATGAGGTAAAATGGCAATTCTGATTAAGAGAAATGTCAAGAAATAAGGAATTGAAGATGCTAGTATGAAACAGGAAGTGGTTTGAATGACACATTGGTAGCGAATTAGGGGAACGACAACATTGATCCGATTCCAAAACTGAACCGAGGAGCTCGTCTTCAAAGCGCATAGATGTGTAGGACTAAAAGTGGCGCCGGATATTCATATCTGACCTGGCGCGTTTCCACAACCACGCTGTACATTCCACCAATTACTAAACAACATGTTACTAAATCTAGAACGAATCGTGAACAACTCAGAATGTGTGTAACAGACATCAGCTTGTTGAGGAAAATGAGAGTGAGAATGAATTACTTTCAATGTAAGAATTAAGGAATAAAACACTTGGAGGTATGCTGTCATAGGAAACTAATCAACAGCAGCGTGATGTGATGAAGCGCTACTCGAAAGTTGATTATTTTCCAATAACGGCATCTCTAAAAGTAAAGTGTTTATTCCTTTTATACCACATAAAAGCCAAAGATTAAAATTTGTAGTTATTAAAGTATTACATCATACTTTTTATCCACTTCTAGTTACATGCAACAACTACATTATGTCCAAGTTAGTCCCCATTATTGCTTATATTAGAGCAACCGTTCCCTCACCAGGTTCTCTTTTTTTCTCGCTTTTTAAGTTAATTACCTAAAAAAAGCTTTCCCGTTGTGAGAACATAAACTTCGTTTACGCTTCAGCTTCGCCTCTGACTGTTACAGAGCGCTGACACTGGAGACTCCTTCCATAAACGTTAAATAAATGTCTCCTTATAGAAAATTTCACCAGATCAATTATACTGATTATACAAGTTTGTATCTGTTAAATAGAAACCCTGCTTTCAAATGTTTTCCAAGAGCCTGTGACTGAGCTTTTGCTATAGAGACAATAACCTTCTGACCAATCAGAACTGAGAGCTCAAAATAGCCGTCTCATTCCTAATTATAGTTTTCCTATTAAACACTTAAATATACAGTACATCAGTGCATTTGCTGGAGCTTTCTAGACAGTGTAATTTTCATCAATGCACATAAAAGTGTAATCTAAATACAGCCTGATTTTAGCAATTAGCGATATGCTGTTCATGTTGTGACTAATTAATCAGCTCACTTCACAAACCCATGTGAACGTTTCTGCCAGTGATAGTCTGAGTGTCTTATATCAGACCATCATTGCAAGCATTTCATTCACCATTACCTCATACACATCAAAGTGTCCAAAGTGTCTGTCTCTCTCTCCCTGTCTCTCTCTCACACACACACACACACACAGTCCAACACTCTCTCTGTCCTTGTTTGCAATCTTGTGAACTTTTATCCCTGCAGTCTAATGATTTTATAGCCCACTGAGACGTTATTGCCTCTTTCACAACACACATTCATTTACTCCCTTTAATATATAACCACAAATGGTTACCTTTATCAAATACTGTTTAGCGCGTGTTTGTGTGTGTGTGTGTGTGTGTGTAAGGGTAAAGGACATGAAGTAGAAAGAAATCCTCAGGCTATCTTGGACCCATTTAGACTTCCTAGAAATATTTCAGACCAACAACACTTCAGATTGTGAATTCTGTGCTTCAGTCCAATAAAGCACAAGCAAAACACACACACACGCACGCCAGCATTAAGTCACACAAACGCACACCTCCATATATACAAACTTAGAAAGCAGACACACAACTCAAAGATACATACAGAGGGAGTCTTTCAAAAAATAAAAACAAATCTTCCTAGGTCTGTGCACATAAAACGCAAACACATATATTTTGACACACACACACAGATATAGACACGGCAGGCCCACACCTTTAGAGGAACAGAGGGAGGTCTTGTACATTTGTAGAGCAGTGGAACAAAATAACGGAACATCTAACACTCCTTAAACACACTCTCCAAATACTACCCTTAAATAACACATCACACATTCAGACTCTTGAGCAGCAGAAGTTTGGAGTGTGTTTAGAATTAGAGCTAATATTAGCGTTTGTGTTTCCGTCTTTGAAAAAAGCAAGACGTTCAGTTATTATGATACGGAGGTGGTATAGCTGACACACTATCTGAGGGGAGGAGACGAAATGGAAGGAAATGAGAAGAGACGAGGAGATGAATGAAAAGGAAAGGAGGAAGGAGACAAGATTGAATGGAGATGGGAGGAAAGGAGAAGAGGGAGGATAAGAGGAAATGAGAGCAGAGGAGAGAAGACAAGAGAGGCAGAGATGGGATGAGATGAGATTAGGAGATAAGATGAGATGAGTGGATAGGAGAAAAGAGGAGATGAGACAAGAGGATGGGAGAGGAGAGGAGATCAGATGAGATGAAATGAGGGGAAAGGATGGGAGGAGAGAGGGAAGGAGATGAGATGAGATGATGGGAGAGGACAGCACTGGAGATGAGATGAGATGGGATGAGAGCATGTGAGATGATATGAGATGAGATGAGAGGATGTGATTTGAGATGAGAGTATGTGAGATGAGATGAGATGAAATGAGAGGATGGAAGAGGAGGGGGGATGAGAGAAGAGGAGATGAGATGAGATGAGATGAGAGCATGTGAGATGAGATGAGATGAGAGGAGATGAGATGAGATGAGATGAGATGAGATGAGAGCATGTGAGATGAGATGAGAGGATGGAAGAGGAGGGGAGAAGAGAGAAGATGAGGGGAGATGAGATGAGATGAATGAAGAGGGAAGCAGCCAAGAGGTGAAGAGATGAGGGGAGAAAAGAGCAACAAAATTAACAACAAAAGTAAAGGATAAACTGCAAAATAGAAAAGAACAGACGCAACAAGACAACGTGAGAGAACAGGAGATGAGACAAGAGAAGGAAGGGAGAAAAGAGATGAGACAAACTTAAAGGAGATGTGAAAAAAGGAGAGGGGGTGAGGACAAAGTGAGACAAAATATGAGAGGAAGGACAAGAGAAGAAGAGATGAGACAATATGTTTAAGTGCTGGTGTGTTTTTAGGAGTTTGCCTAAAAGAACATAATACTAAAGGAAAATGGGGAGCTGTAACAGTTAGGGAAATGATTGGGAGCTTTGGTGGTTGTTCCTTTGTGTGTTTGTGTATTTCAGCTGTTAATAATGTCTCACACACACACACACATACACACACACACACACACACACACGCACACACACACCCCTCTGTCTAGGCCCTTCTTATGCCAGGCACCACTCTAGACCACCCGCCCCCAAACCACCCCCACTCCCCAATACCGCACATTCCTGATCACTATTTTTACACACACACACACACACACACACACACACACACACACACGCACAAAGTCATGGTCAAAGCAACATACATTCCAAATCTGACTCGAGCCAAAAATCTATGTCAGCTCATTAGGATTTGATATGTGACAAAAATCCCTCATCTTTACTGAAAATCAGTTCTACAACAACGTACTGTGTAAGCAAGAAAACATGCTGGGTGTGCTGTTGTTGGAAAATAATCAGCGACACAGTGGTGTGATGCAGCCTGATGTGGAGTTATTCTTACCACCACACAGTTAATAATCTTCTAATAACAACACCTCCTGAAGGGTTATAGTCCTCTTATACCTTAGCAATTGGAAACAAGTTAGAGTTAACAAACTATGAGCTATGTAGTAGACTCCATGCTCCATGTTACTGAGTAGCTGGAAACTTAGAAAGGGCTTGTCGTCATTACAAATGCTATGTTCAAACATCCGCTTCCTCATGTCTCTTGTGGAACAGGCCACTGGTACATTTTATTTACCGTGACGCCTGTGTTTCCCGTTCATTCCGTTATACTCGAAGAATACTCACAAAGTCTCTTCTAGTAAGCTGGAGAAAGGCTTCACGGTGTACAGTTTATCATAAATAAGCAACAATGAATGTAAAAAAAAGATTAATAATAGAAACAAACACACAAGCTAATGCAAGTCCTCACAGTTCACTGGAAAGCAACTTGTGCTATTGCTAACTGGGTGTCTTCATTTGAAAGGATACCACTCACACGATTTATTTTAAGACAAATACATTAGTTATTGCATGTTAGCCATGTTATCTGACCCTCTGTGGTTTTGGTTCAGTTGGCTGATATTGCTTAAAGACATTCATATGTGTAGAAATGATGAAATGGTCATGAGCTAGGTTCGCTTACTATCATCTCTTGAGCTGAGAAGCTAGCTAGTCAAATTTGAAGATACTTTGCAGAGAGGGACACAGCAACGCTCATTATACAGTATTTCTTTATTTGTCTTTGAGTATCCCACTTACTACCTCAGAAGTCCAAATTTTCCGTTACTTCATAGATCACTAGCTCTGACCCAATGTTAACGTTTATAAGTGTATGGAAAACTGTTAGCGGTTGATATGTGTAAGTTAAGTGTAATTTTAGCTCTACGAGGTCTTTTGATTAAAATTGTACAAATATTTCTGAGGAAAATGTTGGCATTTCGGATATTTTTATCATGTGTTGACATTTTGCCTGTACATTGTTTGTAAAAAAAAAAAAAAAAAAAAAAAAAAAATTGATGGCTTCGTGCTAGGCTGATTGTTAGCCTCAGTCATTCTGAGTTGCCTAGCAACAGTATTCTCACTGTTAAACCTTTTAAACCTCTTGAACAGGAACTGTGTTGTGAATTTAATATACACAAAATACAGTAAATACAACACAAAACAAAGTAAACTGATAAACTAAATTTAATATTTAATATTCATATGTCCATTTAAATATAGTATAAGAATAAAAATAGTAAAAAAGATAGAAAGTGATGGCAGGGTTAAAGAGACACTCATTATTGGTCAGTGGATAAGAGTATGAAAATGACACACACAAGATTTTCAATTTTGTCCCCACCAAGACATAAAAACATGCTCACTCACACACACACACACTACTACACAGATCTCTTCTCTCGACTCTCATTCATTTTCCCCTTTCTCCCCTCTCTCCTCTCCCTCTCGTACCCTCCTAACCCTCACCTCTCCTCCCCTCTCCTGCCCTCTCATGAGAAACTTTTCAGAGGCCCCCAACTCCAGCCGGGTGCTGTGGTCTCCTCCCTGGGGGCATTCTCTTTCTCTTCTTTCACAAAAGGAAAACAACAGCCGTGTTCTCTCCATCTTTCTTTCTCCCTCTCCCTCCATCTCTCTCTCACACAACAGTCAGGTCCCTAGGGAGCACCAGGGAACAATCACACACACACACACACACACACACACACACACACACACGTTTGTACACACACACCAACCAAGTGAATTAGTGAGTGGTCCAGAGTGAGGAGTGTGAAAGTAAATATGCAAGAAGTTGTCTAAAAACCGAAAAAAATTATACAATGAAGTGGTACAGACAAAGCGAACGCTAAACTCTGTCAACTCTACAGCGGGAATGGCGAAGAAATAAAAGAGGGAAATGAGGAAGTGAGAGAAAAGCAGGTGGTGAAAAGACAACTTTGAGAAGTAACAGACAAAGAAGGATAAAGAAAGAAAACTGAAGTATCTTTAAAGGGAAATATTTCTTTGCCGCCAATCGAGCCAGCTAGAGAGTAAAGTATGACAAAGACGCAGAAAAAAAAAAATGGTGCTATTCAAGTCTGACAAATCTTCCTCTAAAATTCTATAATAACTCCAAACTACTAGCCTGACACGAGACAAAAGCCTGAAAAACCTGCCAGGTCTGGGATTTTGCCAACGATTTAGGTTTGTGTTTCCTAATACGTTGCTGTAATACAGACGTCTTCAATTCAGTATATCCAAAACTGGGAGCTTGCCGTCATATCAAAGAGAAGAGAGAGCAGTGAGAGTGTCCTCAGGGTGGACCTCAGGGTCCTGTGTCTCTTTCTCACACACACACGTACTCATGCAAACACGCCATGAAGACCAGAGGGAGCAGCTGGAGACCTCGCACACCAACACCCACTAAAAATACTGATCTTCCACCTGCCTGCCAAGCGCACACTAATCAATCACTTACACACACACACACACACACATGCGCCAATAGGCGAGCAGACGACTGCACGCTGACTAGCTGGACTCGCCGACTGGAAAGATTAAGCGTAATAAAAAAATGCTTTGTATTTTATTGACTTATAATAAAATAAACTCCCTAGATGATGATTTATACTGATACGGTGCAGGCACATGTCCTATAAGTGGAAACTAGATAAAGTTATACTTCCCAAATGCTGTCACAAGTGGCACTAGTTTTGCACAGGAACATATGGGTGGAAAAATCATCTAAATCAGAGCAGAATTATCCTGGCTCTTATACCAGAAAGTACAGCACTTTAAAAGTACAGATCTTTAATACTACTTGACTGGCAAAGCTTCTTTTTTTCCGTTTGTCCTTTCTTTTAACAAAAATTGCAATTTTATCAAAAAATCTATGTATTCCTATTGATTTCATCCAATATTTCTACCTGATATGTCTGGAATTTTGTTCCTAATAAAATCGGCATCTTTAACGTATACTAAATCCCAAACAGCTATCCATTCACTACATGTGATTACTACATAGAGTACAATGTAATTCTGCTACAACTTATAAAAGAACACCATTTGAATTGAATCTGTGATTCAAGTGATTGATTTCTCTTGGATTTTAGCGTAATTTGACAAAGACTACATTCAAACCTTTCTCAGTGTTCACTATGAATAAATTATTGGCACCCTTGCCTTTATCCAGGTCACTTATTATTACAGCAGGCCAAAAGAATTGCCTCATGCTCACTAATTCTATCAAAATCCAACATTTAGGGAGAAAAATGACAAATCTTATGGTTACAGGCAAAAATCCTATATAGCAGAAATATGCTTGAGTCTTGGTTGTGAGCTGAGTTTGGCAGATAGATAGTCAGTGGCTAGGTCCTGTAATAGTAGTAATAGATATTAGTATTATTTTGTCGTATCACGCTGCTGTAGTGTGAAGGCAGGGCTTTATGAGCAGGGTCAGCCTATGAGAGGACACTTTCAGCTCTCAGCCACAGCGAGTCTCAACATCAAACAGATTCCTGACCCTGACTCCCCACTGTCCTTCCCATATAGTCTACATTTTACAACACCCCCTTTTCAGACCCTCACACACACACACACACACACACACACACACACACACACACACGGTCAGAAACACGAAACTTGTGTGGCATACTCAGTCCAGGCAAACAGGGATGATGAAAACCATATTTCTTAATAAAGTATAGATGTTAGTAAAATTAGCCACGATATGACTTGGTAAACAAACATCCTCACAAAAAAAAGTGAAGAATGACGCCTTCACAATCAAGAATTAACACCCGATTCCAATCATCTTCATCTTTGAGCGATAAAAATCACACTGAATATCACACATTTGCATATGTTTGGCACTTGGTTCAAAATACTAAACAGTCCTGCCGACGAACAAAAGCAGCCCCAGAAACCAGGCAGCTTGAAAAAGAGGGAGGCGGAAAAAAGTGTGTGCCGTCAGCGAGCGCTGCCTCCAACTTTAACACGCAATTAAATATTAAGCTATCTTAGAAACGCTTTGTTGAACTCAAAACAAAGCGAATGCTTCCAAATAAATATTTATGGTCAGATGCACGTCTTGCTCCGTTTTGTTCTTTCTCCCTCAACGCTGTGAAAACCATTAAGCTCACAAGACTTAATAATTTATGTGAAAACACACATACACACACACACACACACACACAGACACACACACACACATACAAAACTCTACTGAGTCCAAATTGTTCAAACAGTCCAAGTCTTTCAGCAGGGATCCGTACACAGCTTTGCCAAATCACTTCAAACCATCTGGCAAATGCACATGTGTTCCTCAATGCCGATCTAATGTTCTCCTAATGTTCTAGACTCCTGGTTAGGACTGGCCAATGAGATCGCTTAAATCTACCTCTAGGTTTTGCGTCCCTTGAGGAACGTATACATTTATAAGTTTAGTTATCTGAAGAATCACTCAGACTTCAAGACTCTTTGCTCAAAGAACTAACAAATGACTAAGCGTCGTATTGTGTGCCGTGAAATGAAAAAAATAACGTTTTAGTGGAAAATGAATCCATCAAAAAAAACAAGAAGTTAGAAATGCAGTGGGGTGTGCGTCTACATCCTGCAACGTCTGAAATATAAGGCAAAATCTACAGAAAAGAAGAAAAGGGCATTAAAATGGTGCCATAACCCTCTTCTCTCAAGACCTGATATAAGGATGGCATAAATCAGATTATAACAGATATGTCTGGCCAGGCTATTTGACATGTGTCTCTCTCTTATGTGTGTGTCTCTCTCCATGTGTGTCTATGTGTCTCTTTCTCTCCAAGTGTGTATCTCACTCTGTGTACCTCTCTCTTTATGTGTTTCTCTTTCAATGTGTCTCTCTTTCCTTTTCTCTCTCTACATGTGTCTCTCCATGAGTGTCTCTATCCATGTCCATCTCTTCATGTGTCTCTGTGTGTCTTTCTTTAAGCATGTAAGTTTGTTTATGAATCTCTTTCGTGTGTGTGTCCGTTTCTGTATCTCTCTTTGTCTATCTCCATGTGTCTCACTATGTGTGTGTCCCTATCTATTCCTTGATATTCCTTCTCCCTGTATCTCTTTCTGTCTCTCAGTCTCTTTCTGTGTGCCTCTGCATGCATGTGTCTCCCTGTGTCTGTCTCTTCATTTGTGTCTCTCTTTGTACATCTTCTCTCGATGTATGTATTCCTCTGTGTGTATTTCTCTCCATGTGTCTTTCTCTATGTGTCTCTCCATGTCTCTCTATCTTTCTTTGTTTATGTCTCTGCATGCATGCGTCTCTCTCTGTGTCTTTGTGTGTTTCTCCTCATTTAAGTCTCTCTCTGTTTGTGTCTCTTGATATATGTTTCTCTCTCTGCGTGTATCTCTCGGTCTCTGAATGTGTGTATCTCTCTCTGTGTATCTCCCTATACACGTGTCTCTCTCCATGTGTCACTTCCTTTATGTGTCTATGTGTGTATCTCCTCTGTGTATATCTCTCTGATTCTCCCTCTATCTGTGTATCTCTTCCTCTTGCTCTCTCTCTCTCTCTTTCTCTTGCTCTCTCTCGCTACATGTGTGTCTTTCTCTCTTATTATAAAGAAAAACAGTGAGGTGAATATATCTTTCTAGAAACACCTTAGAGGATAAGGGAAAAAAATTGAAGAACTTGCATATAAAACATGCAAGTAATTATAGAATATTTATGTCTCCTTTAAACAGGATGATGTAAAAGTTTTATCTGATATTAATATCTTAACAAACACTATGTGATATTTTTCTTACAAACATCTGTGAAACCTTGGGAGTTTCTTTCTCTTCATTTTGTATTAAGGGTGTGCAAACTTTTGCACTCAATTGTAAATAACTGTAGATGAAAACAACACGGGATAATCTTTAACCATATCACTCCACATCATTTCAGTTTATTACAATGCCCTTCAAAATTGCAGTATAGCTGTAATAAAAGCCCTACATCCAAGTGTTCATGGGACGTTCTGCAAAACAAACAGGTTTGATACTATCTAATCACCAGAACACAACAAAGCTTCTGTCACGAAAAAATTATCACCTTTATTTTATAACAGCGGGCCTCGTCCTGGCATTTGTATCAATATACTTCCAAAAGCGACGACAATAACGAGGGACTTTTATCTGTCTACTTCAGATATGGCTGTACCATAATGTCAACAATGACTACAATGTTTTTTCCTTCTGCTTCCTGTATATACAAGAAGTAAAGTTGATTTTCAACCTGTTTTTTTTTCTTCCCATACCCGCCAAGGCTACTCCAAATAAACTCTGTTGGCACCAAATGACCTTCCATACCAGCAGTCATAAACCCTCTGGTGGATATTGTCAACCATTGTATGAGTTTTTGCTGGAGAATAGTAATACACCAATTCTGGTTTGATTTATATTTTGATTTGCATGTGCCCCTGATAACCGTTCTCTTTTTTTATATTAGAATATTTGTGTAACTTATGTTAAATCACAATATTAGATCTTCAAAACAACACAAAACAAAACAAGTGCAAAGACCACCAATCAGACAGTGAAAATGTCACTTGAATCAGTGTAGAATCCATAACAAAATGGTAGAACTTGGAAAACTTCAGAGATGCCTTTCATTTCCTCTTTCACTAGATATTCAACCCCACTTTTTATCAATCTGGTTCCTCTTGGTGAGCAGTCCACTGTTCCACAGGGTTCCTCAAGGGTTCAGTTATGGTTAATGGTTCAAGCCATTTAAAGAAGTTCCATCCTCTTGGAGCATGGTATGAAAGAAGACCTCTCCATTCAAGATTTCTATGTGGAATTTTTAATAGTTCCCCAGCATGAGAAATCCATAAATCCATATTCTGATGGATCTCTTTTATTTGGATATTCCTCTCCAGTTTCATCTGTGTTTTCTTGGGATTAGTCCACTGTTATAAAGAAAAAGGTTCTTCAAGGGTTCTTACAGTGGTTAGAAATTTCTTAAGGAGTTTTATCCTCTTTAAACATGCTGTGAAAGGAAGACTATCCATTGTAGATTTCCACAAAAAGTCTTTAATAGTTGCCTCAGTCAGACAAACTAAGAACCCATATTCCAACAAATCCATTTCATTGGCTATTAATCTCCCTTTTCATCGATCTGTCTTCTCTTGGGAGTAGACCCCTGTTAGAAAAAAGGTTACCCAAGGGTATTTATAATGGTTAATGGTTTGTGATTTCTAAAAAAGGTTCTATCCTCTAGGAACCTGGTGTGAAAGAAGACCATCCATTGTAGATTTCTACATGAAATCTTTAATAGTTCCCAGAGCAGGGCAATCCAAGAAAAGGTATTCTGATCAATTTCTTGCATTGGCTACTAATCTCCGTTTTCATCAATCCGTATTATCTTGAGAGTAGTCCACTGTTAGAAATAGGGTTCCTCAAGGGTTCCTATAATTATTAATGGTTGAGATTTCTGAAGGGGATCTAAAGGGGAAATTGTTGTGAAAGGATGTACAGAACTGTGCAAAAGTCTTGAGCCGCCCCTCATTTCTTCATATTTTGCTTTCAAAGCCCAGACTTTCTTGTATTTTTAGTGTAGTCTTGAATAGTTCTCCAGGCCTCCTCCATACCTCGATAGAAAAAAAAACATAATGCAACACTTTAAGTCATGGATCGGCCTCCCCAGAGCCTGGATCTCAACATTATTGAAGCAGTGTGGGATCATCTTGACAGAGAACAGAACAAAAGGCAGCCAACATCCAAAGAAGAGCTTTGGAATGTCCTTCAAGAAGCCTGGAGAACTATTTCTGAACACTGCTTAAAAAATTACAAGAAAGCCTGCCTAAGAGAGTTCAGGCTGTGTTGAAGAATAATGCTGGTCATACCAAATACTGACTTTAAAGCTTGTTAGAATTATACAAACTCACTTTGTGTTGTATTCTGTACTTTTGCACAAGTTGCAATAAATCACTGTACCTATTGTCTCATTTTCCTAGCAAAACATAAAGAAATGAGGTGTGAGGAGGAGCTCAAGACTTTTGCACAGTACTGTACATTTCCTGTACATTCTCCATTCTCATTAATGTGGTTTCTCTTGGGAATAACATATTGTTTTTAAAAAAGGTTCCTCAATGATTAATGTTTCATGACGTCTAATGATGCTCTATCATCTTGGAACATGTTATTAAAGACAGCACCAAGTGTTGTATTCCAACAAATCTTTCATCCTTCACTGGATAGATCCATTTTCTACAATCTGGCTTCTCAAATGAGCTTTCTAAAGGACTTCAAGCTAGTCAGTGCCTTTTGCAAAAAGAAAACCCCTTAGTTGCAGGGTTCTCTGTCGTGGGGTACACAATATGACAATACTTAAAGTCATTTCTATGACCCTGTTTACACTTGGTATTAAAATGCCCCTTGGGCAATTGGCTCGTAAGTAGAGAGCACTAAATACAAGTGTAAACATCCTTCGAGACACATTCAAGATGCTTTCACTCAAACCAATTGCTGAGGTGGTCTAGGACTCATTTGACCATGTGTTTTGTAGTGTAAATGCTAATGCATCCTGATGCATTTCTGACAAGAACGTAACAACAAAGTACGTAAAGTGCCATGGGCAGCATGGTGGTGCAGTGGTTAGCATTGTCATCTCACAGTAAGGTCCCGAGTCCCATACCTGGGCCGACCAGGACACCTTTCTGTGTGGAGTATGCATGGGTTTCTTCCTGGTACTCCAGTTTCCTCCCACAGTCCAAAGATATGTGGTCGGAGTGCAAGAAAATAATGAAGGTATGTTGCAGGTTTAACATTTTTAACATAACCATGCGCTTTTGGGACCTTTGACCTTCTAGAGGAAGTGACGTAGGCAGTAACAAAATCTGAACATAAGTGGTCAGCTGGACACCTTGGAGACACGTGATAGACACACGGGGTAAACGGTGATGTATCTTGGCTGTCCTTATCACCCAAGACACATTTTAAAACCAAGTGTGAACAGGGCCCATGATGCATAATTTATATCACAATATACAGGTCTACTAACAAACTGCCACTAAAATAGCAATGCATGTAAAGTTTGATGAGTCCAGTGATACCTAGAAAACAACAGCTGCTTCCAGAATTTGCAACTGGTAGGACATATTTATAAAAAGATATTGCATTAACCCTAATATGCTAAAAGATCATTGTGACATAATTTATCATATCAACTTTACACTGTAATATCACACTGACCTACTACCTAGAACTTGCTAGGGTTTCTATCACACAGCCAAACCAAATATCAGTTTAAGGGTTGTTAGAGTGCACCTACGTACTATCCAGGCAGGAATAATCATAGCCTTTGAGGCAGTCAGAGCAACATTTCTGTCTGCCATGTCTTTTAAACATTCACAGGAACAAAATTACACAAAGGTCTTGGCCAAGCAGGACGCTGCCTTCAAATCTGCTCTAAATAAAGGCGCTTTGACGAAATGCTGCATTGTAAATAAGACAGTTCCCAAAAAACGGCCATATAGAAGAATAATGACATTTCTAAGTTCCAGAATAGGAATATTCTGACTGTTATCCTCAGTATGGTCTGATATATTCACTCTGTGTTTGGCTGTTTCATAAACATTCAGTGGTTTCTGTCAGAAAGAGGTGGATTTGCATGCATCTTAAAATAGCCTGCAAAGTGGCCTGCCTTTTTCAAGTGGACTTTTTAAGAGTGATCTGACAGATCTCATCCCAACCCCCCCACCCCCAATCCACCCCCACCCCCCTTTCACTCTCTCAAAAACTCTTTTGATACATGGCGGACCCGCGACCCAAAAAGAGGCTTATGCTTCCTCAGAAGTGCTTCCAGAGCATTACGGCTCTTCTCAAACAGCGACGTTCTTGTGTGTTTACCAGGATGCCAAATCACAGACAGGCTTGCACTCCCTCCCTTCCCTTCCCCTCCTCCTTTACTCAGTTGCACAATGCACCCCTGTCACCAGCCCGTCATGCTTTCAAGCCCACCGTGATCCATCGCTTTCCATAGAGCACCGCGTCTGTTCTGAACCTTGACACATTCTTTCCTCTGTTGCTTAAATAAACCGTTTCACCCTCGTGCATTTGACAGGAAAAAAAGTTAACTTCACCTTTCGTCTAAACACAGAGGCATTTTACCCAATGCCTTGGGTAGGTCCGACTATTTTCATGCACTATTTTTTTCTTTTAGCATAAAAATGACTGCCTTTCAGGTAAACAGACTGGACCTTTGTAAATCTTTTAAACAGATGTCTCACATCCCATCATTCTCATGAATATGGTTGACTGCTTTCATGGCGACAATAAAATAACTTTGGTGTGAAGTCCCCCCCAGCCCCCATAGATTCTTCCTTTTAGCAAAAAGATTTCCTGTCAGGTGCAAATAGACTCTGGTCCTTTGTAAAACTCCAAACTCGATGCTTCCCATCATTCTCAGGAATGCGTCAGACTACTTTCATGGCAGCAGTGAAGTGTTTTTTGAAATACACACCCCTAACTTTGGTGTGAGGTTCTTTTTTCCTTCCCATCATCTCTTCCTTTTAGCAAAAAAAGGGGAAAAAAAATCCTTTCACAACAACTTCACCTCATCTTTCGTCTAAATATTTTCCTCAAGCAGAGAACACCTTGGGTACGTCCGACTACTTTCATGCCATTTTCCCCCCTCCTCTTTTCAGCAAAATATGACTGCCTGTCATGAGCAAACGGGTTCTGGACTTTTGTAAAACTCAAACTGATGTCTCACATCTCATCATTCTCATGAATACGTTCATTGCAACCATAAACAGAACTTTGCTGTGAAGTTTTTCCCATTCTCAACTCCTTTTAGTCAAAAGTAACAAAAACAGCAGGGGTCCAGCATCATCGGAGCTTGGACCCCTAAAAATGATTTCCTGTCAGGTGCAAATACTCTGGTCCTTTGTAATATTCCAAACTCGATGTTTCATAGCAGTCTTAGGAATGCGTCAGACTACTTTTTGCTTTATGGAATGTGTCAGAACACTGTCATTTTTCCTTCTCGCTTCCTTTTTTAACAACAACAACAAAAAAAGACAAAAAAAAAAAAAAAACAGCCTGCTTGTCAGGTGAAAATGCACTCAGGACCTTTTGTAAAATCTCTTAACCAGACATTTCCCCCTCCCATCATTCCCAGGAATAAACATTGGGAAAAAAAAGTTCCCGGTTCTTCCTCAGGCTTCAAAGGGAGCATTTGCAATTGTAGAGAGCCCGTTGGCAGGCGTTTTAAAAGCCATTCATTAGCGGGTGTGTGGATTCAAAAAAAAAACTTCTCCCATCGCAGCTCAACATAACGGTTCTGCCTTTTGTAGTTAGGCTCGGGCCGCAAAACAAAGCGGCTTTTTTCAATGTGTGTTCTCAGCTTGCTGCGTGGTACACGCTCAGTATTGTTCCTGATTATGGAAAGGACAATGCCAAGATCATTTTCCAAGCGCAGGAGCCCATTAAGGGGGGGTGTGGGGGACGGGGTGGTCTTTTAGTCGGCCAAGTCACAGAAAATGGCAAAGCCGGGAAACAATTAAGAATTACAACAGGAATATTTACTCCAGAATACTTACGCTGTCTAAAGTAACAGCAGCATAAACGTTATTTTTGAATGATGCCCTGGAGGAACCACTTTTAGTCTCCTAAAGAACTTTTCCTAAAACACACATCATGTAAACCTTTGTGGTGTGAAAGAGTTCTTCAGTTTTTGTGGCACCGACAAAAATGGTTAAGTAATTCTCCACCAGAAAGTGTTTAGCAAAACAAATAAGAGATTTGAATAACAAATTAAATCTCTAAAGTCTTGACTAGTAGTGTTCTTTCGACCAATTTAACATGTTAACACTCAGTTAAATAAATCTTAATAGGTTGTAAAAAAAAAAAAAAAAAAAAAAAAAAAACATAAACTAAAAAATAACAAGTAGGTTGTTAACTATGGGAAATTAAAAACTTTTTCTATAAAAGATTTTAAAATTGAAAGCCCTGAACTACAAGTTGTGAAAAATATCGTAGTTCTATGTCATTCTTTAAACTTAATAACTCATTATGTGAACTTAATAAGTTAATATTTCAAGACGATGTCATTATTTCAACTTAATATCTTGTTATTGTAACCTATTACTTACTTATGAGCTGTCATTAGATGCACAGACTAAGTGTTAACTAAATTCCACTAACTGGAAAACAGCTTATGGAATTATATGCTAATATTCCTCCTATTAATAGACTGTAGGGTGTTAATTATGATGTGTTGAGATGATTACATAAAGTCGAAATAATGACAAGATCTTGAAATTATGTGTTGTTCAATGAACTAATGAGATATTAAGTCACAATAACCACATAACATCTGAAAATAATCAGCTCTTGAGTCGAAATAGTAAGATACAATTTAAATAGCAACAGAATATTCTGGAAAAATGAGTGATTCAGACGAAATAACGAGATTACATTTTTTTAAAACCTACATAATATCTTGGAATAACTAGTGATTAAGTCGAAATAACAAGTTACTAAGTTGGAAAAATGATATTTTGACTTGTAACAATGAGTTATTACGGCAAACGAACAGGTTGTTGGGTCGAAAATTATGATGTAAACAAAAAATGACGAGTTATTATTACGTCGAAATAACGAGTTATTAAGAAAACGAGTTATTAAGTCGAAAATAATGATACATTAAGTCGCAATAACGAGTAGGTACGTTTAGAAAATCTAGTTATTAAGCCGAAAATCGTTATATATTAAGTCAAAAATAACAGGTCGTTCAGTTACAATAACGAGTTATTAACAGCAGAGCACGATACATTCCCGCTACTTGCGGTACAAGCCTTCCTCCGCGAAAAGCGCCACAACGTGAAAGTGCGTGAAATGCGGAGGGGCCACGCACGCGCCAGGAAAGCGGGCAAGCAACGCACAAAACGCGCAAACGCAAAAATGAAAAGTGTAAAAACACCCCACACGTGCTTTTATACGTGTGTTCACCACGGCACGAGCCAAGCAGACAGGTCTCTTACCCTCGCTGATGTCCCGCAGCTACTTTTCTGAGGACAGTCCTGCTGCTCCAGCCGCGCGCCGCTGCAGTAATACTTCTGTTTGACCAGCCAGTCGTCCAGTCCTTTTCTGGCCAAGCAGGCATTCACTACAAAACTATCACCTGCCACGAACAGCAAGGAAACTAGATGTAACACGAGATTGCACAATAATAATACAAATAATAAGGATAAAGTCTCCAAACTTGGGGCTCGGTTTGCGCCAAAGGAAGCGCACGGGGCACTTAATTAAAGCCCCAGCAGCTCTACTGCTGCGCGCTCTTAATGAACTAACACCAAGTCTCTTCCATATTCATGCAACTGAATGGAACTCACTCACCTTCCGGGCTTTCCCTCGGTTTACAGATTGCAGCTTTTGACAGGAGAAAGGCGCGCGAGAATGGGAAAAACGGGGAAAAAGGGGGAAAATGGGGAAAAGGGGTTAGTGGAATGAAGTACAAAAAAAGAAAAGCGCTTCATCACAAGCAAGACAAATTAAATGCATGAAAAGGAAACCCTTACCATGTTTGGAATGGAGTTTACCCATTTCTCCGCATCAGACTGCAGTAATAAAACATCAGATCGGCTGTAATCCAACAAAACGAAAGCGTGATTTCGGTCCTCGATGAGAGCGAAACGCGCGTGCGGTTACGTCCAACACCGAGCCAGAGCGCGAGTGGAGCTTTGATCCCCCTCACGCGCGCATTCTCCCTCCCAACCCCGCCCCCTACGGCCCCCCGGGTTGCCAGATTCGCTCCGTTGTGCATCCTCCTGATCAGAGGGTCACCCTGAACCCCCAGACTGGGCAATAAGCCCGAGGATAGACGGAAATGTCAGGCGAACACAGTAACAAGGCTATGTCCATGTAATCATGCCCATGATAATTAATGTGTTTGTTAACTGTGTTTCTTTGCAAAACTATTGGTTGATGATATAAATTCCTATAGTTTGTTAATGTAAGCATGGTGGTGCAGTCTGTACTGTTGGTGCCTAAAAGCTCCAGAGCCTCTGGTTCGATCCTGAGCTCATGTTGCTCTCTGTATAGTGTTTACCATGTTTCTCCTGTGTTCACCTATGGAGAAACATCTTTCAGGTTCTCCAGATAACCACCCACCTCCCAAAACTATACAGGTAGCAGATTAGCTATGTTAAATTGCCCTGAGGTGCATGCAACTGACTGGTGTACTATTCCCGTTCCTGGGAAAGCGGATAGAGAAGAGTAAGCCCCACTCACACTGAAACGCACTAATTTATTGCCATTATTCTCTAATGATGTTGTGCGGGAATGGGAGCAAAACAGCAATGTCAAAACACTAATCAACACCCTGGTGACCTTGTAACATTAACAATAATCTTTTGCCATGGCTCCAGTGGGAATTGAAACCATTGGATTACTGTGTTGTGACCGGTCGTGACATTGATCCCGCCCACAAGATGTTAAAAACTGACCACTCCCGTAATTTCCTGACACAAACCTCTAAAGAGTTCCCTTTAAACAGAACCACATGATCATGGTTTTAAAAAAACATGGTCAAATTATGGTGGTCAGTGTATAGTGCAACATCTATGGTGTGCAAAATAACTACGTCAGCAAAGCAGACAAAAGCTGACAACTCATCAATATTAACCCACAATACAACAATTAATAAAACAAACCATTTCTAATTCCGGGGCATTTGAGAAAACAAATACCTACAAACCTGCAAGTGATAGCAAAACAGTGTTACCCTGTCTACAATATTGAACAAAGAAATTAAATTTCAGTTTTATTTGTATAGCACTTTTAACAAGAGATACCATCACAGAGCAGCTTTATAGGAATCCAGATTTAGATTTAGATCCTTAATGAGCAAGCCAGAGGCAACAGAAGCAAGAAAAACCTCCCACACATTATATGCGGAGGAAACCTCAAGACTCAAAAGAGAACCGGTCCTCTTCGGGGTTAAATAGTCATATTACAAATCATCACTCTTATAAAGTCTGACAATGTGTTGAAATTATGTTAAGTATGAGCATACTTGGAATAACCATACATTATACATAATAATTCCTCATCTACAACCAGTCGAAGTCACAGAAAATGCCCCTAAACTTGAGGTAGTCTTCTCAACTTCCAGTCTCTTCCTTTTTTACGGAATGACATCAAATCAACATGGCCGCTCACACTGTGAACAGTGTAAAGTACATCTTCTCTACTTTGAAATGATTTTATAGCAGCACTGGCTTTATATCAGTTAAAATACAGACACTGTACTTGATTAAATCTCTAACATTGACCATACTGATCATTGTTTTGAGAATGTTAGCTAGCTACGTTGCTGTCCGTTGTCGTTGCTGTGCTGCAATTTCAGTCCAAAATGTTGCATGAACACTTGAAGTTTACTATAGTAGAACAGAACCAGTAGCCACACAGGTCTGTAACTGTTAAAGGGTGGTTAAAGTAGGTTTTTATGAGCTTTACATGCTCTAAGAAACCAATCAAAAGACATGCTTTCGAAGATGTGTCTGTTCACATTTTTTTTATGTTGTTTGTTTGTTTGTTTTTTGAAAATGATCTAATCTTAACATGCAAAAGGTCACTTACAAGGTACCATTAATGCAGTATAAGAATCCTGGGAAGAGCACAAAACAAAATTCACATCACATAAGAGCAGTGCCACACCCACCAGGTTATCAATTCTGTGCTGAGAATGCTCCAGCACTGAATAAACATCTGGCCAGTAGTAGTCCCAGAATGGTCCTTGTCTATTGATAAATGCGGTAAAATGGGATGTCAGATAGTCAATAACTGTAAATCTACAAAATGCACCTATATGGAAACTGAACCTGAAGCAACCACTGAGAGTACTGTATAATCATAACCAATCCAGTATATTAACACAGAGATTTAGGGGTTGTCGGCAATCTGGCAACATCCATGTCTCAGTTCTGAGAGCAGAGGAGGCGTTTACCCAAAGTGTTTTATTGGACCAAGGCGGTGCATGAAAGGGAGCAGGGATTCTCTGTACTGTATGTAAAAAAGAGCAGCGCCATATTCAGTCCAAACCAAATATAAAATTAATGCTTGTCTGTGAAGACACAGTAAAGCATGGCTGAGATTTGCTGTTGATGGTGGGTCAGTTCAATGACCAATTAAACCCAAAAAGTTGTTGGAAAGAGTAAGAAATGAAAGCGTGAAAGGAAAACACCACCCTGAAACACTTTAAGTTTTGACTGAAAGCTTCATTAGGGTGGCACAGTAGTGCAGGGGTTAGCACTCTCACCTCCACACAAGAAGGCTCTGGGTTTGAACATAGCTCTTGTCTGTGACCTTTCTGTGTGGTGTATGCATGTTCTCTTTGTTGCCTGCATGGGTTTCCTTCAGGTGCTCTGGTTTTCTCCACATGCAGTTTAGGTTAACTGGCTATGACTGGTGTACCCTGCCTCTCACCTGAGGTCAGCTGAAATTGGCTGCACCTCACCTGTGACCTGTAATGGATAAACAGCACAGAGAATGAACTGAATATTTGTGATGTATTTAGTGATTATGGTACTAGTTTATTGCTTGATCCTGTATTTCCATTATTTCCTGTGAGAATTTAGCGGTTGTGTGTGTCACAGAGGGACACTTTTGTTATTACAATAATGTTTAATTTTAGAAAAACATTTACATTTTCATAGATATAAGTGATAGCGGTCAAGTTTTACTGACAAACAAATGAAAAACCAAGAACTTCTTTTCTGGCTCACCATTTTCAAGTGACTTTTAACATCATACTGACAAGAAGTCCAACTTAAAGATAGTGGAGATGTTGGTGCAAATACTGGACTCAAATTCCCAGAATGCAATGCAGCTATACCACACAGTTGTGCCAAGTTACAGTTAGGTGCGTCAGTCATCTATGAGAGGATGACCGTGATGGCGTTGATGGTGGTATTAGCATGGTAGTTAAAGCTGTGGAAGCTGATCTGTTTGAGCAGAGTGTACAGATAAGGATGTGAGAGACTTGGAGAGACCGAATTACCAAAGCGCTGCTGCATCGCTCTCTTTAGGTCAAAATGAAGCAAGGACTTCTTTGTTTGTAAGCAGAAACAAAGTGAGATTGAGGAAACGAGGCTATTTTTTCTGTCCATTAGCAAGTTTCACTCACATTACACCATCACCACTAGCGTATTTGCTGTTTGCTGTGCTTATACAAGCATCGTCGCAGTGCTCACATTCTGAGATCTTTTTACTTAAAATTCTCAGACAGCCAGAAAATTGTCTTCAGCTGTCTTTGGTTGCAGTGGGACTTAATCAGCCATCACATTATGGGTTCTAAAAACCAAAGAATTCTTTTACAATGTTTGTTTTTTTTGTCTATGACAGCGAGATTGGGCCAAAAATTACACAGAGCAAACCCAGCTTTATTCCAATTAACTGAGAAGATTAGCACAAATAGAAGGCAGCATACACATACACACCCTGGGAGAATGAGAGAAAGACACACACACTTAGACACACATGCACACAAGCGCACACACACACACACACACACACCCTGAGCGACTGGGAGAAAGACAAGAGTCAGCCATGCGTGTCTCATACTGTCATGCTTCAACAGACCTAAGACCTCCTGTCACTCCAAACAGTAGACCTGACTTGATAAAAAGGAGGCTGGTGACATGTGAGCATAGATTACATGGCGTTCCTGTCTCTCTGATCTGTAGTGTACCATCAACTCTATTTAGATAGTGTTATTAGCAGTAGCAGTCTACAGTATAACTGATGTGTTATGTGTTTGGGCATTTTACACTAGCAAGAAAGAGGTCAGAAATATGGTTTCATAATTGTAAATTCACTGTAAGTTCATATTCTGCTGTATCTGTAATTTATGTGTGGGTTTTTTTTTCTATTACTGGAAAAACTACAAAACCCTGTTTACTCAAACTTATTTAAATTTATAATAGTGACCTTAGGACAGGCTGATTATGGCTCGTAAACCAAAAGCAACTCAATTTCAAGAGCTATTATTTATGTTTACAAGAATTATGGAATTAATAACAAAAACCACAAACCAAATGATTATTAATATTGCTTTGACATTATTATCTGTAATTTGTTTTTTTTTTCTTTTCTTTTTTTCTTTTTGTATTCTTAGTGCTGGCTTTCAACACATGTATCAGATTGTATTGTCCCTCTTTCCAGGACCTTTACAGGGAATGGTGGTGGACCAACAAAAAAAAAAATCCACCAACAAAAAAAACCTGTGGATTGACTGATAAATTGAGCTCTAGTTAAACTGAAATTCTTCAGTATGGCTTGTTAGTTTTTAATAAAGATGAGTGAAAGCACATTTCATTTTATTTTAATTTATGCACCATTATCATTCTTGTCCTCAGCACTTTTAAAAAAAGTCAAGTGTGAAGGAGAAACCTCAAATGGGGTCATTTTCAACCTCCATGCATTCAAGCTATAAAATGGGAAACCTCCATTTTAATCTTTTGTTAGCAACAATCTACACAACTCACGTAAGTAACATAAGTGATGTACTGTATATTTACCTCCTCAAAAGAGCAAACTGTACAGTGAATGCTATAGATTTAGATGTATCGACAGTTTAATATGCTTGTATGGTGATTGGTCTAATGAAAATTGTATACTTGTATGTACAGTATAACTCATTTAAAGATAAAAAGTGTTACTTTGTGTACCGTTGACGGTGTGAGCAGCCATGCTGATCCATGCTGACCTTCCTCACTTTCCACGTTGAAATTCTGAGTTGAGGGGCAGTTTTGTTTTTCTTCATTGGAAATTCAGTTATGGGTTTAAGTAGAATGCAATGATAAGTTCTTCTTTGTTATGCATGCTGTATTGTCTTTTAAGTACAGCTTTGATACATGCTTACATTATGAGGTATAAATACAGGCACCTACGCAGGCGTCAGTGCACGATGCCCTTATGTGTTCGTAGACACAGTATGCAGTTGCAGAAGTATAAACCAGGCCTTCAAGAAAAGGTGCAGACAAAAGCAAAGAGTTCTGCTTTGGAAGGAGAGTGGTTCATTTCCGGGCTGGAAAAATGTCAGCTGAAGCCTGAACCTGCCAAGGCAATCACAGTTTGCAAATTACACTCACTGTTAGGAACAATTTTAAATCATACATTACGATTGTCATAACGTTAGAAAAACCTTTGCAAAAACTTACAAACTACACCTTCTTAAAAATACATGACAACAGGTGAATTTCTTTAAATATTCAATTTCCACATCCGATCTCTTTCATCTAGGTTTACAGAAGAGGACTAAGATTTGGCCATGCACCACACAAAACACACAAGTACACACACTGATGAGTATGTGATTATATCTCCTCTCTGCCATAAAACCCACACACTCATTGCACCCATTAGAAACACACATGTATAGAGGAGTGTGTTATTATGCCTCCTCTTACTCATACGTCAGCACATCATTACGCAGCTTTAACACAGATTTGTTATTGTACCCCTACATACACACCGAGGCCGGGAACAGCCGGCCTGTCTCTCAGACACACTTCCTGTGCTTTGATGCAGGCATCAGTGAGATGGCTTTTCCCATCAGCTCCTTTGATGCCTGTGTAAGGGAAGGCGAGAGAAGTGGACGCATGTTTAAGTGTCGAAGGGAAAACGGAAAGAACACAAATTAGCTGTAATTATGTTTGATGGATTAACGATAAACAAACATTATAACAATGGCTCCAGGACTCTGCCGCAGTGGCACCAATATATTGCTCCTCTCATACCAATATACTGCCCCAATCATACCAGCATACTTCCATTCTCTTATACCAATATACTGCCCCAATCATACCAATATACTGCTCCAGTCAAATCAATATACTGCCCTAATCATACCAGCATACTGCCCCTCTCATACTAATATACTGCCCCAATCATACCAGCATACTGCCCCTCTCATACTAATATACTGCCCCAATCATACCAGCATACTGCCCCTCTCATACTAACATACTGCCCCAATCATACCAGCATACTGCCCCTCTCATACTAATATACTGCCCCAATCATACCAGCATACTGCCCCTCTCATACTAA
>JAQQZR010000023.1:3085342-3097585 GCA_030068235.1 Notoglanidium macrostoma | reverse complement strand
GTGTGTGTATCTGTGTGTGTGTGTGTGTGTGTGTGTGTGTGTGTGTGTGTGTGTGTGTGTGTGTGTGTGTGTGTGTGAGACTGAGTTTGAGTTTGAGTTTGCGTGCGGCCTCAACTACACACTTCATATAAACAGTCCTGTGTATGTTAGTTTTGCGTGCGTGTGTGTGTGTGTGTGTGTGTGTGTGTGTGTGTGGGTGTGTGTGTCAGGGCCATGTACTGGGTCTCTCCAATGTTCCCTAGACCTTCAGGAAGTAAACACATGACTGTGTCTCACGAAACAGGCACACAAGGTTCATGTATAGGCCGTGAAGTTTAGCATACTTAAGAAGTAACATCTCACATTTATGTTTTATATAAAAACTATATATGTGCTGCAGTCAAGTCCAGAATTATTGGCACCCTTTATTACAATGATCAGTAATTAATGGTAACACTTTACTCTAAGGTCTGCACCTAATCATGCTTAACTAATGATTTGTAAAGATGATTTAATGCATGCACTAATACTAAGCACAAGAGGGAATAATGAAACAGAACACCAGTTTCAAAATTATTGGCACCTCTATAAAAGAAGAACAGCACTGAGTTCTGTAATGTCCTAGGGTACTTGTAGAGGATTCTGAAGTTAAACTGAAACGCAGAATACTTTCCAAATGAAGATCATAGTTTCAACACTTTTACTTGGCCAAGAAAAATTTCTGTCTGTTTACAGAGACATGCAGTCACTGCTGCTCCAGCAGTCCTGCTCAAATGTGTTATGAATTTTTGATTATTTATATACATAAAATAAATAATATATAAATGAATACTTATCTATAAATACAGAGAAACACATATGGTTCCGTCTGAATGACAAACCTGCATGCATGTTGCATGTTTTTTTTTTTTTATTAATTAAGAAACAGCACATGAATAGACAAAGAATTCAGTCTAAGCAATATGTCAACTTTACTTGATCACAAAAAACATTTAGGTCAGAATGACTCTTCAGAACTATGTTTATGAGGGACACTAAGTTGAATAAGATAATTGATTTGAAATCCACAATTTCATGATTGATAGTTTCGTTCACGTCCTGCGTTGTATGAGTAACACGACCCTCAACTAAACTAGCGAAAATAACTCAATATTTTCATTTTTTTAGCTTATATGCTCAAAATTAAAAAAAAAAAATTGCCCCCCATTTTATTATACAATTGGAATAAGTAAAGGGTTTTTTTCTAGTTTTGTGAGTTCATGCAAAATAATATAAAATTTAACCCAGTAAAGAAAGTAGTAAAATATACACTATTTTTTAGTCACAAATTTGCATGAAATAATGTATTGCAGAACTTAAAACAATTAAGTAACTCAAATAATTTTCTTTTTTGTGTAAAACTAACATATGTTTTAGTCATGTTTACTGAAGCCCTGATAAAAGTGTGATAAAAACCTTTGGTTCTCAAGTAGAAATGTTAAAAGAAGACTTCTACTTTGACTCGAATAGGAGGTTACCAAAGGTTCCGTATCTTGTCTTTCATACAAGTGCAGAATTTTTATACTTTGCCGTCCACTGCTTGTCCAACATGTTACTAATTGAATCTTAATGCACATGCGTCATACTTACGTTCACACTAGCAAGCAACATAACAACAGGCAATCGTTCATTTTATACGTACACGCATGACACACATGCGACGAAAGAGTCGCACTTCGATGTGTTCTAGCTGCGGCCCTGATCCAATTGTCATCGCTTCTCCAAAAGCATGTTTAAGAACACACAAGAAGTACAATTACAACATCTCACTGCCTTTAACACACATTCCAGTAAGCCAGTGGCATCATGTTTGTTTATGGTGACTGACATCATGTGTGAAAGTTGAGATTATTATTATTATTATTATTATCACGTGCTGCTATTTCATGCAATTGTTTGCAGGACACTGATGGTAGAATCCAACGTTTAGACTACAACGTATTAAAGTGCATGAACGATAACGAAAGCAGAAGAAGAATGTGCAGTCTGGCTCTCGAATGTGATGCTAACCAGCTCTGTTTTCATGGACAGAGAGAGCATCAGGTTAGTAAACTTCTTTCCCAAAAAAAAGAAATTTGTGGAGAACATCTGGAAAATGTATGGCTCAACTTAAAGTCAATCACATCTCCCAGACTGTCTCGGCAATCTTTCATATTTTTTCACTTTCTTTATTTTTTCCATCTATCTGTTTCATTTCCCCTCCCATATTCTGTATCATTTCCACTCAAACCAACACACAGAATTAATTATCGCAAAACAAAGAAGCATTGTCGGTACCCTGCTCCTAATCTGCTTATTCGCTCCATGTTCACTACTTTAGAGATTGGTTTTAAATAAAACTCATGCGTTCAAGCTTACAGCTCGGGAAAACAAATGCACACACATTCCCCCGGTTTCAATCCGTAAAGTCTTGACAACGCCGTTGCTAGGTAACCAAGAATTACAGACGTTAATTAGCTAATGACCAAGGCTTATGATGTACCTAGCTAAAACGTAGCCTTTTAAAAACCAATTCAAATTTTCAGGAGTAACAACATTTCTCTCAGATAAAGTTCATGTTCATAAAGTACAAAAAAAAAAACCCAACTGAAATGATATTTCATAAAACTAATCGATATTCTGAGAAACATCAGCTCTTAAAAAGTTTTTCATACTTTCTATAAATTTCGTGTTCAAACATAGTGAACACAAATTGCTGAAAAATCTATATAGCTGTTAATCGTCTCATTTTATACCATAGCGCTGTTGAATGCTCGATTCTGATTGGCCGGAAGGTGCTTATTTAATTTTCTATTAAATAAGAGCAGCGCTGACCATTAGATCTGCAAATTAAAAAAAAGGTTTCTAGAGTTACAATTTGCGCAAGCTCCACGTGAACAGATCTAAAAAGTTGTGTAATTGTTAATATGGTGAAGTAACATTTAAAGAAAGAGTCTCCCGTGTCAGCACTTTGTAAAACTCGGGGGTAAATCTCTAGCTTTAGGTTTTCTGACATGTTAGTCACAACTTGTTTAGTAACGTGAAAAGCTGCATTTTTTTGTCTTATTAACGTCATCAAAAATAGGAAGTCTTGTGAGGGGAAGACTGTTTATAGCTGCTATAACGTAAGTGATAATTTGGATGTTCCACAACATTAAAATGTTACAATTTACTTTGCAAATATTGAAAAGTTGTTGAGGTGTAAGAGGAATAAAACACTTTGAGACATGCTGTTAATGGAAAATAATCTAATCTGGTGTGCTAACAGTAGCTCTGCTTCATCACCGCAACGTTGTTGATTATTTGTCTATAGCAGCACGTCCGCAAGCACTTTATTCCTTATTCAAGCATAAAACTGCATTTTTAATCATCCGAGGCGTTTTTAAAGTTTAAACCTCTTGATGCAGAAGCCAAAATTTCTTCAAGTGTTAAATCTTACATGCCGAATTGAACACTTTCGCTATTCCTTTAAGTTTGCAACCTTTCATATAACTGACTGTAATAATAAACAGTTGTAATTTCTATTGAAGTTGACCTTTATGAAGATTTACGTCACACTTCTGTCACTTCTTATCAGCATGCTTAATCCCTCTCTTTTATATGCGCCCAAACTTCGCCCCTTTCACATTAACAGCTCTTTAATTCCAGATGAGTGATCTGATATGCTTTCTGTTCAGAATTTCGTCCTATCTTTGATCTTAGGAATGCTTTTTAAAACATCGCTCGCTTCCAAAAGGAAAATGGACGCCATCCAGTCGAGTAGAATACCAAAAAAAAAAGCTTAAAAGGATGTAAAGCATGCTTAACGCGCAAAAGAAAAACATAAACAGACGATTGAAAGGAATTTTTCACTTTGAGCTCGAGTTGGACTTCATGTCTTTGCTTTTGCGCATTGTAATTAGAAAGTTGCCCTGATGTGACACAGTCCATTCGGTGAAGGACAACATTCTTAGAAATCTTTCTGTGGGGGTCTAATTTCAGCTGACCGAGACAGAAAAGTACAGCCAGACATTGCAGGAGTAATAACATTATGTCCATGTACATGACTCTGTGTTTATTACTGTTTAATAAAATGTTCATAACGCGTTTACTTACACGCATATGATGCATTTCCAAATACTATTCCAGAAGAGAAACAAATCAGGTGTATATTAATTTGAATTTGTTTCAATGTTCTCAATTAGATGAAAAATGTCAAGCCATACTTAAAATATTTATATATTGATTGATTATCCAAAGTGAAGCCGCTGTGTAAAAGATTTGTTAAATATATGTCCAATAACAGCATATCCTGAAGTGTTTAATTCCTCTTACCCCACAGCAATTTGCTAACAAAACATTTATGCTTATTATTAGTTAACCTCTGACCTGTTGTACTTTTTACCAATTCAATGTCAAGGAATGTCATTGAAACAAGTCAGTTCTTGTAATTACTGATATTATAGCAGCTATAAATTTTTTATGTCATGTTACCAAGAAACTGCAAAGTCCTTCATCCTAAAGATTTTCCCATGTTGTAAAAATATACAACAATACAATGTAACTTTGTTACAAAGAGCTAAAACTGGAGACTCCTTCCAATAAAAGTCTCCTTACAGACAACTTCACCATATCAACGATGCACATTTTGTAATCTGTTTGAGTTAATGGGAAATGATGTTATTACCACGTGCAAATTACCACTTACTTGGCACAACGAACGCCGCATAAGTTACCATGGCAGTCACGTAATAGTGATTAGCAAGTTAGCTAAAATCCAGTTCAGCTCAACTTGGACGATAGTGTACAGATCAGAAATCAGATAATAAAAACAAACAAATTGGAGATACAATGATTCATAAGATGTGGATCCTGAAAAAAAGGTTCTTTTTTTTAATACTTGCACGTGAGGAAATAACATGAAACATATGTGAATAAATAACAGAATGTTTCATACATAAAGTCTGAAAACCTCAGAAGGGATGGAAATGTACAGATTATTGAATTGTAGATCTAAATATTTTCAATCGTATCCGACATGTGATCGTCAACAGCCATGTGAACGTCATGTATGGAAAGGCATGTGATGTAGTGCGTGTATGTGTGTGTGTGAGTGTGTGTGCACGTGTGTGAACATAAATGAGAACAGATGTGGAGGGGCCCGTGGCCTCTGCGTGTTTCCACAGTGATGTCAGCTCTAGTGGTGCTGCGGTTAAAGGGGAAACGCGTGGCGGCTGGGAATGTCTGATCGACAGCGCTCTCTCTCTCTCTCTCTCTCTCTCTCCTTCACTATGTACTGCTCTCTCTATCGCTTTCTCTCAGTTTGTCTGTCAGCTTCATCCCCTGGCTTTGTTGATTATCTCAGTGTCTGTTTGATTCATGACCTTTTTCCTTCTATTTTAGCTTTCTCTCTAATTGTTTTCCCTTTTCCTTCTTTCTCTCTCGCTCTCTCCAGAAGTCGAGGAGGCCGCGGCCCTCGGGTAAGGTGGAAACACTTATCTCTGAGATGCTGAGAAATAACAGTAAACCTCACACACTGTGCAGATGTTACACAGAAAACGCAACCGCACACCTCTCGGGAGGTCTCGAAAAACACCCCTCCTTGCCCACACACACACACACGAACACGCATTAAAAAACTCACCAATTGAGACTTAGGAAGTTTTAAGAACAAGCAATTACAGCCTCCAGCTCTAAGACTCTTAATCTGCTCTGACGAGTGCATTTGTGTTCTGCACGCTCTGCTCAAATTTGGGATATTATTCCAGTCAGATGTCTCCAGAATTTTGCAATCCAGGAGCATTACAAGTTCCCAAAATATGTCAAGAAATTGATGCGAAATCTCATGTCATCAGAAATGTATGAGGTGTAGCCCCGCCCCCTTTTTCGCCATCCTCTTTACCTCTCTGCAAACATCCGTTCTGGAGCTTTCACTCATTTCCGTAACTCTCTCCATTATCTAGTGAGCCATGTTAATGCTGCGTTCGACTAACCTCGGAGATAGAAGTCATCATTTTTGTCCTTCGTGCGTTTGAGCTCCTCAGAACAGCAAACTGTATAATCAGTGTTACAGACCTGAAGCTTGTGTACGCATTATAAGAAATGCTACTGTGCTTTGTTTATTGTTGATGCTGAGAGTGGCCATGCTAATTTGTCATCACTTGCTAAACCTGGAGTTGTAGAAACCATCCTGTGTTACTGAGTAGGAATTTACGAATCAAGGGAATGTTCTCTTCGGAAATTACAAGTTACATCCTCTATTCGAAGTAGCATTGTCCTCCAGATTAACAAAGCAGCTGCGATCTGTACGGCTCATGGGGCATTTCTACTCAAATTTGCAGAAGGGCCTGCGCAATAGAAATAGGATTTGCTCAAGAATAAAAAAATTATTAGAGGAAACGTTGCTTGTGGTTATCATATCTCTAAACAAATATTCACAATATTCCACAAGACAACAGGAGTCTCATTCTGTGGTCACCAGATTTATGGAATATTCCGCATGCAAAACCTTTTATTTGTGTCTGTCTCAGTGTCTGTCTCTCTAGTCTCTAGGATTGCTCCGCGCTTATTACTTAGCATGTAAATGTTCCTCATTAGCCCGTTTTTATTGTTCTTGGCTATTAATCCACACACTCACACATGCACAAACACACACACGGGCACACAAAGCTCCTCATGGTGCTGCCCTGAGCCATTTCGGCATGCTTGAGACATTTGCATGAAAGGATGTGGGAACTCAGTGCCAAAATAAACATCAATTATAGCTGTCATGCAGCACCCAAAACAGCTGCGGCTTTGAACAGCGCCGCAGTCAGCTTCAAAAAGGAGGTTCTTTAAAGCCGAGCTTCACACAGAGCAAAGGCCAGGCTGTTCTGCTTATAGGCCAGTCTGGCTGCACAGCCCAGCAGCGCCGGTGCAGAAATGCGGAATTTTCCATAAAACCGTTGACCACAGAGTGAGACTTCTGATGTCTTGCGGTAGATTACGAATGCTTGTCCGTGCATATGATCTAGAAGCGTGAAAAAATGGTTTCGTGTAACTCTTTTTTCTGTGATCACGGCATGAGATTACGGTGTTGTGGAGTTATAAAAAGGGGCGGGGTTACAATTGCATACAAAATTTCATGACAAACAAAACTTCTGACAAAACTGCAACAAATTGCAGTCTTTTTTTTTTTTGTTATATTTAACATCTATAATTTTTTGGTAGTGAACACTGACCAAGTTACAAATGAACATTTACAAAGTTACAAAATCTACAACCTTACAGTCAGCGAACAATAAGATCCAGACAAATTTTTACTCTATGTTCATACTCAGCTGTATCTCTTGTAATTGTCTCTTGTGAGCATGTAGCAACCACTACTGCCTTTGTAGGCGTGGCCTGTAGAGCGTTTTCTGTAGTTCTGATAATAAACCGCAGTAGCCAAAACGAATGCCCTATGTTCACTGTACGATTAATACACAGTGGTTTTATTTCAAACGTATTCATTTTATTTGCATGGTACATACTAGCATGTTTCGAACTAGCTTTGTTGGCAAATTAGCAAAGCAAGGTTACTGTTTTAGCTACAAACACTCACCAAAGGAACCAACAATCGATGTTCAGTTCATCCCAGCTTTATTTTCCTTTGTGATGTTTCTATAGACATTTAATATTACAGGATAAGATGAAACCACAGATATAAGGGGGATTGTTTCTTTTTAACTGTCAAACTGTAAATTGGAACAAATTATTGGTTATTTATTAATTTAAGTTATGAGTGAGGAACTGAAGAAACATGGTTGGGATTTGTTGCTTTACCAGGTTATACCCGATTTACATAGAATTCCCTGAAATTGCAGCTCTGTGTCATGACTATACATACAAAATGGACGTTTACCCTGGTGCTTTGTTGCTCGCTAGTGTGAATGTAGGGTTATGCATGCATTAGTCAAGTCTGAATCAAAGTCAAAATAATATTTTTTATTTGCTTGCAATTTGGTTTGTCTTGGTTTCACAAGGCACATAATAAAGCAAAGAATGAAAACATTGTCATGAAATTCAGTGGACAAAAACATAGTGACTGAAAAAGAAAAAGAAACTTTTGGCAAGTGGATATAGAAATCCCCAAATCACTCGAGCACAGAGAACACGTAGCCAGCACTCATTGCATTTCTAGATAATTATATACATTGGTTTACAACATTTCGTGTTTTACATCCAGCCTTTATTTTCTAAAGGTCACCTTTATAATAGTGCATCCTTTCATATGTCTTTCATATGTGATTTTTTTTAAGAATTCAAATTTGTAACAGTTTGCATGAAAAGTTACGAAGGTTAAGGGTTAAGAGTTAAGGTTAACATTAAGGGTTAGGGTTAGGGTTAGGGCTCATTCATTAATTTCCTACAAAATTCATTTGAGAAAATTCAACCATATTGCCATTATCAGGTTAGTTACTTTTAAAGACCAAACTGTAATAAACATAGACTATCAACTTGTTATTGAGCCCATGGCAGTTACATTGTTTGTTAACAGTTGGTTACCAAAAGAAGCTGATCAAAGAAACATCTTTTACATGCTTTTTTTTTTTTTATTCCAGGTTAGGAGTTTTGTTTGAAACTTTGTAGAAGTTTTGACATTCACATCGTGGAAGTCTGAACATCATCGTTAACACTGAGAGCTTTAAAACAGTGTTGGGATTCGAAACTGAAAGCTTTACATGAAGCAAAGCAACCAGGCAAAATCATTGAATTCAGGCGAGAAGAACATGAAGGGGTAAGAAAAAAATGCTCAAAAACATCTTTAATGTGGAGCCTTTAGTATAGCGAGGAGTGCTAATCTCGTCTCTGTTTAGCAGCTTAGCTTTGAGTTGTATAGCATGAGATGGTCCAGGTAATACTGGACGTGAACGCAATAGTGAGAAAAATAACAGCTCTAAAAATATTTTACCAGAGAGCATAGTTTTCTAACGTAGTTATAGAATAAAGTGTATTAATGAGTAACGTGTAGCTGGTGTTATCACCATGAAGTTGATTTTCTTTCTCATTACAGCATGTCCCAAAGCATTTTATTCAAGCAATTTTACATCAGTTGTAATTTTTCACGTATTACTGAATGACACGTTCCTTTTATTTATCCATTTGTAGTTACTTTTAACATTATTGAACATCCATGGAACAAGTTAGTTCCTGTACTCGCTTACATTATAGCAGATATGAACAGTCTTTCCCTCATCAAACTCTTACTTTTCTCTCTTGGATTTAATAACACCAAAAAGATAACAGCTTGTCATGTTTACAAACAAAATGACTATATAGATTACATGCATTTGTTTCTTCTTTCTATTTATTATTAGTGTACAGTAACTACCATAAAAGTCCTGAATGACCTGATACTATGGAAACAATACCTTATCAGAACAAATGCATTGTTATAAACATGTGATTTGAAATTGATCAACATCTTCTGACCACTCAAAATGAAAAATTCAACGGTGTTGTCTTACAGTATAATCGGTTTTTAATTAATTACCATCTGCAGCCACTTACTGTTGCAAAGATATGACGAAATTAAATTATCTCTCGTATTTTCAAGTCACATCCCTGAAATAACATTAGCACTGTTAATTAATTCCTAAAACAGCTGTTTGAGCAGAGATACAGAGCGGGGAAAAAAGGATCTCGGTTCCCAGAGAGCGCAGCCGAGAGAGAGAAAGAATGTTCCTGCCTTTCGTGGGAAGGGGAGGAGAAGGAGAGAAGTTCAGGCTTTCAAGTTCCTCGCAAACATGTAAGAACTCTGCAAAGAATTTCTGGACCTCCTTTGGGTCACATTTGCACATTAGTGTGTAATGATTTGGCTTTGCCATGCTTTGGTCCGTAGCTTTAATGGTAATTAATTGAGTCCTAACACGACTGTGTGGCAATTACACCATTTCTGTGGAGAATTGAGCGCGGCGTGTCAGCGTGCGGCGCATTAATAGCCACAACCTTCATCTGAACAAAGAGCAGAATTTAAGACGGCTTCTCCTCATTAGCAAGAAATATCTCACGTCCCCCCCCCCTTTATACATCCTTTCCTTTTTAACTTTTTCAGTCTGAACGACAACAAAAACAAGCAAAAAGAAGGATTAAAAAAAGAGCGCTTTCTTTCACTCAAGTGGTCCACTGGTGGAAGAAACTCCAAAGACATTTGTTTTAGGGCTTAAAAGAAGTGTCCATTCAATATTATTCTTTATTTTAGCAAGGAGGGAAATGGACTGAAAACTTTAAAGCCTGTTTTTATGCTAATGCCAGGCTTAATTGGCATTAGAAAAAAAATTGCTGTGGCATGCTGAGGAGCTGCAAGATTAGCCGCGAGAGAAAGACGAAGATAAAGCCTTCAAAAGGCCCATTTCAGTGGAATTATGGCTTTCCTTTGAACATCTTCCAAGATTTAAATACATTAAAAGCCTGTTGGCATACATGTAAATTAACCAGCGAGGAAGCGTTCCAGCGGATTCCCAGTGAAAAAAAAAAGGCAAGGGTGGAAGGACAAATGAGACACCGCCGGCGCGCTGAAAGAGCATGGGCAACGATCCCTCCATTGCCTGGAAGCCACCTACACTCATTTTCGCTCTCTTCTCTTCCCTGTCTCTGTCAATGGCACTTTTTCTCTCTTTCTCTTCTACTCTCTTTCTCTCTCACGCCGTACATCTCAGGGCCAAGTGGCTTAGCAGATGAAAAGGTACAGAGCAATGAGCTGCTTCCATAGAAACAGATCCATCTGTGCCTAGAGCTCAGCAACGGGGAGTATCACATACACACACACACACACACACACACACACACACACACACACAAGTTAATGTCACACACATGGTGGTATGGAAAAGGGTATCTCTGTCTCACACACACACACACACACACACACACACACACACACACACAGAACACAAGCATAGGCATTGAGGCTATCATTGACACACACACAAAAGCCCATTTAACACCACTTAGAGAAAAGAGCTAAGGGATCCCACCATTCTCGACCCCTTTAGCAGATCCAGCTGTGAGGGGTCAGAACACACACACACACACACACACCTTATTGCTGAAACACTGGCTTGCTTTTTCTGTTGCTAGTTTATGCTTAACCACACAACAATGCAGTTTAGTGTTGTCATCTTTTCAGTGTCATGCTTTTACTGAATGAATCAGTTGAACGAATCACAAAACTTGGAAATTGGTGTGTAGTGAAAAACATGTACTTTTCTTAATTTATTGTTTATGGCATTTGTGAAATGATTTCCTGTATATACGTCTTTCATTCTGCCCATTCATTCATTCGTTCATTCATTCATTCATTCATCACTCACTCATTCATTTATCATTCCTTCCTTCCTTCCTTCATTCATTCAATTTCTCACTCACTCACTCACTCACGCACTCATTTATCATTCATTATTTCATTCATTCACTCATTAATTCATTAATTCATTCATTCATTCATTAAATTTTTCATTCATGCATTCATTCATCTTCAGTAAGAGCGTTATCCTGGCTAGGGTTACAGTGGATCAGCTTTCTTCAGATCTCTGAGTCAACTCCCAGTGTTCTAATAACTCAGCAAAATGATTCGACTCAAAGATTTGACTCATTTCTGAACAGCACAACAACTTTTAACCATGCTTGAAACAAAGAGTTGGCTGCAATTTTAATGTTTTATATTTAAATGAGAAAATATTTGGCAATTTTTTGATGAAGAACAACATATTTGGCTTAGCTTTGTCAAACGACATTAGCATCTAAACTAACTAGCTAGCTTCCTAAAACTTAGCAAAGACATGCTGTGTTGGAAGTTTCATATTAGCATTGTAAATATTAAGAGAATCTTTAACATTCATTTATGCTTTAAATGTTTGTATATGGCATTAAAATCCTGTCAAATTTCTGTCAAGTTATCTTGTGTTAGCTAGTTACCTAATGTTAGCTTCCACTGACTGACTGAAGTGTGTTTACAGCTCCATATTTAGTCTGTTGTGATCATCAGAAGCAAACAGAAGATCAAACACACATTACATGACTCATGAAATTTTACTAAATGAAATAGCTGCTAGCTGTTAGCATTACCCTGTTGAACTAGGCTAGTTAATGTTAGCATGGTTATGACAAACATTTCACACACACACACACACACACACACACACACACACACACACACACAGAAAGAGACAGAGAGAGAGAGAGAGAGAGAGAGAGAGAGAGAGAGAGAGAGAGAGAGAGAGAGAGAGAGAAAGAGAGAGAGAGAGA
>JAQQZR010000023.1:3060253-3070710 GCA_030068235.1 Notoglanidium macrostoma | reverse complement strand
AAGAAACAAATAGCACAAAAAAAGCACCATTTTCGGATCCGGAGTGGCCGCTGCGTGCTACTGCCGCGCCGCCATCCTACTGCCGCGCCGCCATGTTTCTTTACACAGTGAGTGAACTTTTATTATAGTTCTCAAGTATGAAGAATTTCATCAGTGCTCTTGTTAGTTATTATTTAGCTTTAATTGGATAACAAAAATGCTGAAATATTATGAGTAGATTTGGGTGCCATCTTACACTGCAAAAATGAATATTAATAAGAAGAAAAAGAAGAAGAAGAAGCTTTATTCATGGAGCACTTTTCATGCACATGGTAACTCAAAGTGCTATGCATTCAAGTAATAAACATTAAATGATAAAACATAATAAAATGCACTGTCACATCCACACCAGAGTCCTCCACAGACTCCATTTCCCAAGAGCACACACAGCATACAATCATAGCTGACCCAGTCTCAAACCCTCGCTCGCTCCAGCTCACCTTCCTACTGATAGTGCACACCTGCCTCTCTTCAGAGCTGATATTGGCACAGTTTGCGAAGCAGTTGCTCATGTAGCCTGACCTTGCCAAGCAATACCTATATCTAGTTTGCTATTCTGGTTTTTGACACTAGTTCTGGTTCTCTGGTTACTGATTTCTGCCTGTTTTGATCCGTTTGCTGATCGCTCAGCCCTGTGCCTGGTTCCGACTCTGAACAGTAAAAAGCTCCATTTTTAAATACCTTTTAAAAGAATTTATGTAGCTTTGCATGGATATGTTTATATCTTAAACCATCTTGAATGTAGACATATCCAACAATTTCTAGACATTTGTACTAGTAATCGAAATTAAAAGTAATTAAATTGCACTTGTACTTATGTAATGACTCACCTTGTGTTTCACTTATGTGGTGACTCCACTTCATCATCTCTGTCTTGCAGGTCATGCATGTGATCTATAAGGACTAGTATTAGCATGCGTCAGCCACTAAGTGCACCACAATAGGCCTTTAATCAACACCGCCATTGCCGAATTGATTCAAGACCAAGTTGAGATCAAGTCCAAATAAAAGCAAGACTGAGTCAAGCTCGAGGCTGAAAACCATTAAATCCTTTTAAGGCCAGACCTTTATTCAACTTTGCTTCATTCACTCATTGCACCAATGATCATGATGTTGTTTGTTGTTGTTATTTTTATTACTTTGTGACTGTGAACAAACATGCTTTGTGCAGAAGCAGCAACATTGTTCACTCACTCTCCAATCATCTTGGACTACGTTCACACTACAAGCCTCATTGTTCAATTCAGAGTTTTTACTCAGACTGTTTTTGCCTATATTAATTGTTCACATTGATAATTACAAGTGAGCTGTATCTAACTGTAATGTGAACGCATCTGTCCTCTGAAATGGCGCACATTGATATGTTTTTTCATGAGTCGTCAACAACAACAAATAACATATTTGTGAGATGACTCATGGTATGAAAACTGACAAAATGGACACGTTAGTAGCTAATGTATGCATGGCATTTTACTCAGGAGCACAGAAAACAGTTCATCAGTTGCACATGATCAGGTCAAGAATTCGAAAAAGCCAAACCGCTAGCTTTTGCTGTTTTCGCAGCTGTTGCTGGCACTGCTGCACCGTGAGATGTGAATGGAGCCAGCTCTGTGATTGTATACAGGCAAAAAGCCACATAAATAATATGACCATTCTCATTCAACTCACATGGCCACAAATCAGATACGTATCCATCCAGTACCACATTTGAAAGTGCCTCAAATCTGACTTGAATAGATTGGATTTCTGTGTCCATACAGTGTCAAAAACATCAGATCTGTATCCCATTAAGGAAAAAATCTGATTTGAGTACCTTCAGCATGGTAATATAAACGTACCTTTATGCACATTTTCAACACCAAACACACTAGATGAAAACACAAAACATCAGTGTCCATAAAGTTTCTGAGTTGAACCGTAAAATAATTAACGAGTTGCACCACGATGGTAAGCACGCTGATGAGCTTGTCGTTGTGAGTGTTCTCAATCTCAAACAAACACAAATCTGATCTTATGTTCGAAAGAATTTACTAATCTAGGAAATCCATAAATCCTTTCCTTTCTTATGCTTGCAGAGAGATCACATTGGTTATATTGAGTGATGCGGATCAGGTATGCTGACTGTCAGGAAAACTTTTGACTCTTCAGGTCAGAGACTGGAGTTGAGAAGCGCTAATCCAGACGAAGGCCATGTTTAACCTGAGTGTCCTTAGGCCTATGTTTTTTATGCAAACTATCTCTTTGTCTTCACCTCTTATCCTTTCCTTCCTCTTTCATCTTAGTCCTTCTTTCTCCATGTATCTATCTCTCCCTTCTCTTTCTTTGTTCCTAAGTATCAGGCTTGAAAGTACGAGTGCCATTAAAAGTGGAATTTCAGTCCAATTTGTCTTCAAAGAAAGTGGAGCTGATTACAGAGGTACCGTTCCCTCTTTTGCCATTAGATCAGCTGAGAAAGACCTGTTAGTCACGCCTGCTTATCTGGCAATGTTATAAACGCAGGATTAACAGATCAAAGGCCTGAGCGGGGTTAGTGTTATAGAAAATGTAAGCCCTTCATAGGGGATCTTCAGTCTGTGGCTTTAACTTGCACTGAATACTGATGTCAGCAAAAAGCTTACAATTCATATCAGTGCCAACGAAATGTAAAATGACTAACCTGACGGTGTGTTAAACATCCAGCCTCGCACCCTGTGCTCTGGATGTGACAGCAGTCACACTACTCACATGGCCTCTCTTCACTCTGTCATGAGGTTGGCAGATATTCAACACCAGGGACAAAGTATATTAATAAAGCTTTGACTTTTTTCGTGAGTCTGCAAAAAAAAGGATTATTGGTGACCATGGAATATTTTAAAAGTAGCATGCTGTGACATTATAATTTCCAGCGGATAGTTAAATAAATAGTTTCAGGTCATGTTTTGTGTCCAAAACTAAATAAATCTATAAAGCTATAAATATGCCATAAACTTTGGTAAATGAGTTTGAGGTTAACAGTAAATTTATGTCAATAGAAGGTTCCCGCAAGACTTGTGTGTGTGTGTGTGTGTGTGTGTGTGTGTGTTAGAGATGTAAAGCAGTGCCACTATCTGAATCTGTATTTGGATTTCAACCCAAAGTGGGCGTGGCCTACATCTGAAAGATTTTTTTTTTTTTTTTTTTTTTTTTTAAATAGTGATGTACAAGAGACTATTTTTTAAGTGAGAGACTCTTCTTTTAATCTCACTTGTGCAGTTATAACTCACTTGTGCATTATAACTGATCATTTTCCCGCAAACAAGTAACAACAACCCACTCGTGTGACTTTTCTAAAATATTAATAATAAGAAGAAGAACAACAAGAACAAGGTTAAAAGGTCATTTTACATATGAAATAATTAATAAAGCTTTACTTATCACTTTCATATAGGATTCGATGTACTATCTCATATTGCACTTCAGGTAATTGCTCTCAAAATGTACGGTCCCGTCATGATGAATAGGCGTGTCTACGATCAACCTGGATGGGTGAGAGGCAGGCTCACTGTCCGAGTGTCTGTATGCTCTGCTCTTGCTCTCTTGCTTCAAGGTCTCTACGGTGCATTCTCTGGCTTCTTTGGCCAAAGGGTGCAATTTTGTCCACTCATTCTGTATATACAATCACTGATTCATGTGTGTGTGTGTGTGTGTGTGGGTGATGCCAGGATCAGGCTACACAATATTTTCGTCTTTCACGATGGCCAGCATGTCAGATTAGGCAATCATTTTGCCATAAATTTTTGCCGTGTCTTGGTCGAGAGACTGGCAACGCTACAAGTTTGACCCCAACCAACCATCATTCACGTCTTTGTGTGTCGTCGGGGAGGAGGGTCAAGTAATTGTCAATCATGGCTACAGAAGGAACGTCAAGGAACAAATCATAGGAGTTGTCAAACTACGTACGAAAATACCAAAAATTCTGACATGCTAGACTATTCGTCAGGGTGTCGATTATGTCACGCTACAAGGTCTGTTCTTTGTTCAGGCCCAATGCTGGGAATGTGATCCTGGCATTAATATGAGTAATTAGAGGGTCAGTGCACCCCTGTAGAACATAGTAAGCACTCAGAAGCCCAGAGAAATAATCTGAGTTTGGAAAGTTGTCCAACACACATGCATGTACACGCAGGCAGACGTTCCTGTACATCAGCCAAATCTCTACACGCCAAAGCAAAGTTGTACTGCATGGAAGTGATTGGGTTTATCTGTCAAGGGGCGAGTGCAGGGTTGGGATCAGCTGCTCTTGGAGAGTTGATGTAATTCAAGAAGATGCATGTGAAATTCTTTCTCTCCAGTCAAATCAGGACAGGCATTAGACAGTGTGAGAGCTGTGTCTTCGTGTGTGTATGTTGCAGTGGTGCCTGTTATATGCTTTATAACTGTTATATGTTTTCTATCATTTCTGCACTTATGGTATATTTGCATGTTTTTATGTCTTATAAATAAACTGTTAAGAAGCGCTGATACTGGAAATAAACATCGCCATATAAACAATTATATGTTTTTCTTTGTTAAGGATTAACTAGTCTACAAGTTATAGAAAATTAATCAATGGCTTCTGTCCAATTTCTGAGAATTTAACAGCACTGTGCTGTGATAAAAGCTATTTTGTTAAGCAGCCCAATAAATGCGATGGACTGTGTACCATAAAAGTGCAGAAGTTGTGTGTGCTGTCACAAGCTAAAGACAACCACAGATCACTTTATTTGCCTTTTTTCTGACATTCAACAGGAGTCGGTTACAGTGCAAGTGTCACATCTTTGCGTTGACCCATGAACGTAAGAGTCAAAGAGGAAAAGAGGGAGAGAGAGAGAGAGAGAGAGAGAGAGAGAGAGCAAGGTGGAGTGAAATGAGACCCACACGTGCTTTTAATCACCTGGGTTTTGTATCATGTCCGCATCTGGATTCCTCCATGACCAGCTCCAGACCTCACAGCCAGCAGGAGGGAGGAGAGCGGCAGATGTTCCTCTCTCTCTCTCTCTCTCAGTCTCTCTCTCTCTCTATCATTCAAAGTTCTAGCTCCTTTCTCTTTGTACAGTTTCTCACAGGAACCAGTCTTCAAAAGTGCCATATGAAAGCACACGCATATTCAATGCTTTTTGATCAGTCCTCTGGTTTATGTTGAAAGTCGACCATACACATATACACACACATACGTGAGGGAAAACAGCATAACACTTTATGTAACTGTGCTATTCAAAGTGCTACACAAAACATACCTAATCTCATCTTGACCACTCACATAAACACTTATTAACAATTAGGAAGGCTTTTTCTCTATACATCATGTCGCATAAAAACCGCTTTCATTCATGTTGATATCAAGATAAAACTGCACATATGGAGCTGATAGTTATTTTAGTTGATGTAAGTTAGTGTTACGCCAATTTCTCCAGACTGACTTTAGAATGTTATGTTAATGTTATGTTAATGTTATGTTTAGAATGTTATGTTATGTTAGAATCTTTTAAAAACTTACACAAGACTTTGCATCTTAGTGCTCTACTGGTTACACACAGTGCCATGTCATTGTCTTAGGGTTGTCACCAACATCACCCTGATAGAAAATCCTGCCAAGAAGAAAATACAGAAAATGTTAACAGAATAAGGTATGATATTAATCATGACCTTTATCGCATAGCTTTACCTTATAGCATAGTAGACGCTAGAAGTAAATTTCACAAGTAAAAAAGACACAAATAAATTTCACAAAAACTCTTACTAACATCTGAATGCATTAAAGTAAATGATCTTATTACCATTTTATTGGATGTATGTGCAGTATATGTGAAGCAACATTTAACCTACTTACTATCTAACTAGATTGTGAGGTATTAAATATTAAGTTGAAATAATTAGGTGTCAGATTATGTGATAATAACTCGAAATATGGAATTAAAGACTTCTTGATGATATTATATTTTGTGTGTGTATGTGAGTGTGTGCGCATCTAAGCGTCTCGCCTGGTTCATAGGATTATCACTTGGAAGCAGCGTCTCCCCTTGAGCTGCACAGATTCTACGAGCTCCCCACTGCCATGTTATGCCCGTGACCTCTGACCCCTCTTAGCTTGAAAAATGGTCATATTTCGTTAAGCCTGTCAGCAGGAAGTCCTGCAGATCTTGTCCACACACCACTAACAATTAACAATGTGGGTGGTGGACTGTGAAATGGGTCAGTGTTAGAGAGGTATGTGACAGGACCAGCATGACATCTCACAATCAGGCAAACCGTCTAAAATAATGTGGGTCAGTGTGTTTCAGGAAATTGTTTTTTTGCTGGCTATTTATTACGTTACTTATTTATTAGGGTTGTAAACAAATACAAATATGTTATTCAGATTGAACGTATAACGCGTCCTAAGTGAATACAAATGCAGATCAGTAGGTGACATATTTGTTTGTTTGATTGTTTTTTGGGTTTTTTGTTTGTTTGTTTGTTTGTTTGTTGGCATAAAGCTTTAGAATTGGTGTGTGCATTGTGATTATGCAGGACGAAACAAAAAAAGACACACGAGCATGAGGTTTTTACTTTAATGTCAAACTCAGAGAAAAGATCTCAGAAGATTGTGTGGAGGGTTGCCAGGTTTCAGCAAAATTCCTACCCTGACTAGAGATGCAAAATGCAGAATACAACTGAGCTGCAGAGTCTTACTCATGGATCTAATCAATGCAGTTTGGTGGTGCTGGGATTTGAACACATGACCATCTTATTTGTGACATGAAGCCTTAATCACTGAGCCAACACTGATTAATGACCAAAACCAGTGATTCAATGCAATCTTTTAATAGAGTTAATTCAGTGTTAGAAATAGTTGAATCAGTGCTAACGTGTGGCAGTGTTGTTATGGTGACTCAATGGTGTAAATTAATGACACAGGAATGATTCAAACAAGGAACACTAAAGAATTCATGATCTGACCACAACTGTTCTGAGATAAATAAAGTCTTTTGGACCGTAACTGATATATTGGACACTTTATTCACATGTCCATGGTGTCACTGCTGACAGAACCATATAATAACACATAAATTAAGCTGTATTTCTCTTTGTATACATAAAAGAAGCAGTTCTCCGTTTTATTACCTTTGACCTTGTGTCCACACTTAAGCACTGGAACACCAAAAACATTACTTTCTGACTGCTCAACTCATCAACTGTAAAAAAAACTTTTTCACACCAGTTGGCAGAAACGCTAAAAGTCATTTTACAATGTTTATCTGAGATTTATGTATGTTTCAACAACTGTAAATTGTACAATCAAATGTACATGCTTCAAATGATACGGTTCTATCATTTACATGATTAACATTAGCATTAACATTATTAGTTAATAATGAATGCTGTTAATAAAACTGTACAGGTAATAATACATGTGAGACGTTTTGCACCAAAATGTTGTTGAAAAGCATAAATTTGAAAAATGTCCTGTCAGCCTTGACCTTTACAGAGCGTCTAAAAATCTTTTCGAACGTGACTGGTCAGAAAGCATTTGTTCTAATACATTAGTGTTTCTGTAGAGTTACATGGGGACTTATATGATGCACACTCCCCAAAAATGGATTCATAAAATGTGTGTAATTGTTGATATGGTGAAGTTTTCTGTGAGGAGATATTTATTTAACATTTTGTGAAGGAGTCTCCACTGCTAGCGCGTTGGAACAGTCACAGATAAACCAGTCACTTTGACACTAGCACTGAAAAGTCTTCAGGACAGAGCAGTTTATGATTTGTGGTTTCTCCGTAACATGACAAGCTGTGTTTTTTGGTCAGATTATCTTCAAGAGAGAGAAAAAAAGAGAATTTGGTGAGGGAATTACCGTTTGCAACTGCTATGATGTAAATGAGAACAGGACATATTTTGTGGATGATAAGATTAAAAGTAATTATAAATGGATTAAAAAAGTACAACACATTGTTATTTAATAAATACACAATGATGATCGTTGACAGTTGGAAAATAATCCCCTTCAGGGTGGTAACTGTAACACCTCTCCGTCACACCACCGTGGTATTGATTATTTTACTATAACAGCATGACTAAAAAGTCTTTTATTTCTGAACGTTATTGTTACATGTTGGATTTTTATGAACACTTATGAAAAGTTTCAGACTTCTGTAACCTTGTGGCTCATTGACTCTTGTCTCCTGCCTCTTTCTCTCTTCATCTCTCTCTCTCTCTCGCGCTCTCTCTCTCTATCTATCTATCCATCTCTCTCTCTCTCAGTGGGGGTCCCATGAGGCAGCGTTTAATCACTGGGTACTGCACCATCAGTGTGGAGGCAGACAGAAGGAGCCCACTCCAGGAGATCAGCCTGCAATCAAAGCCTTCTCCACCCCACTCGACTGTCTGCTGCTACTGACTGCTGCCATGGATCCCCATCACAAAAAAGAGCAGCAGAAACAATTATTTATTCTTTTTGATGTGGGGTTTTGAAGTTATCCTACTACCCGACTCCGACACCCACCTCCTTCCCAAATTCTCCCCTCACTCCTCCTCTTTCTCTCTCTCTTGCTCTCTCACACTCGCTTTTATTCCTTCACTCTTCCAACTTGTTTACACTCAACAGAAACAAGGTCAAGCCAGAGAATCATTTTGAGTTTGAGAAACACAGGCATTGCGAGTCATGCCATGTCATGCTGCGTGGAATGAAAAGATTTTGTGTTTATTTGACTTTGATTAGACGGCACATCTTGTTCCCTGCCTCCTTCTCCATTTATGTATTTCCATGCAGAACAGCCTTACGTCTTACAGATTGTAGTGTGAATAACAATAATAGCCTAAAGTTTGTGCACCCCTGAACATCATACCCATATGTGGTTCGGCCATCATCAGCATCAGCCATGAAGTTACAGAAACACACAATAGTATAAAATGTCGTTGTATGCTGTAGAGTTACAGTTTCCCTTCACTGGAACTGAGAGGCCCAAATCTGTTCCAGCATGACAATGTTCCTGTGCACAAAGCAGCTCCATGAAGACACGCTGTGTTAAGGATGGAGTTAAAGAGCTTGAGTGTCCTGCACAGAGCCCTGACCTCAACCCCACTGAACACCTTTGGGATGAACTGGAACTGGAGCCTCCTCGCCATCCCCACATCAGTGCCTGACCTCACTAATGCTCTTGTAGCTGAATGAACACAAATCCTCACAGCCACACCCGAAAATCTAGTGGAAAGCCAAACAGAGGAGTGGAGGTTAGTACAATAGCAAAGAGAGAATAAATCTGGAATTGGGATGTTCAGCAAGTACATATGAGTGTTATGGTCAGGTGTCCACAAACTTTTGGCCATATTGTGTATCAGTTTAGTCCATGAATAGTTGAACTTAGCTCTTTTTGTTACCAGCTCTTCAATTGAGGATTAAATATATCTTTAAAGTGAAACTGTATCTTTAAAGCAAGAATAAAGATATCCTTTTGCAAAATTTAGTGACAGTATAAAAGTATTAAGTCATATACCTACAGTTATAGTAGAACATTTCATCAGCGATGAATATTGCATTTTGGTCTACTGCAATCCTCAAGTCAAACCCCAAAAACATCTGTTGCAACCATCAAGATTTATGTGCAACTTTAACAAAAGGCATCAAAGCGAATTCCCCCGAGACAGTCAACATTAATCATATTTATATTATTGGCCCAGAGCTCTGATAAACTAAATTTGTTTAATTAGGCTTGATGCAAAACCGCATTAAAAAGTCATTTAGCAAGCCGTTTTCTCAGTTTGACGCTCAGTCCCTCTTGATGTGGTGAACATTTAGCAAAATGTCGTGTGTGTTCATTCTGGGAGACAAAGTGGGCTGCCTTTTATCTCAGATCAACTTCATCTATTCAGCATTACTTTTAAGGGTTGATTAAATAAAGTGTAATAAACTTCAGCATTGAGGTGGAAATTGTAATGGGAAAGCACCAACCATCTGACCTCAGCAAAGTCACTGATATAAAAGAATAAATGAACAATGAACATGTTTTTCAATATTTATTTCCAAAACAGTGTAAATCTACTGTATATGTAGATTAGGGTTGATTTATAAATTATACAAAACTTCAATGGTCCATAATCAACCAAAATCACATTTGCTTTATAACTAAAAATATAGATAATTTTTCTTTATAGTTCACAAGGACCCTCTCAGTAAAATTTTATTCAAAAATTCAATTATAAAGCTCATTATTTAAATGTATTTAAATAACATTTTCTATTGACAGGACACATTAGATCCAAGCTGACCTTTTTTATACTCCAAGTTGTTTTTGTGTTATTGTGATTTTGGATTAAACCCAATCAAGTCCAGGCATGGAATCAGGCCAGGTTGGAAGCTGTTGTGTGGAAGTTGACATCCTGGGCATGCCTGGGCAGGTCTGAACGAGCTTGACGCTGTCTCAGCATGCTATAAAGGTGG
>JAQQZR010000023.1:3048397-3059706 GCA_030068235.1 Notoglanidium macrostoma | reverse complement strand
AAATCAGGAGCAAAACACTTTTAATTCTGTTGAATTTAATAGCTTATGCGAAACATAAACGTGACTAAATAAGTTATATATAAATGTCTATTTCTCAGAGTTCCTACGTGATGCAGTAAAACCAAAACTATATTTGTGCATACCCAGTCGGTACCTGTCACAATCAGCACAAACTTTTCAGGAAGCAAGACTTTTCAAAAAAATTGTTGTGCAGTGTAACAGTAAGAGTAATTTGTTTAAATTTACTCAAGAACTGAACATTTAAACATATTCAAGCATTCAAGAGTGAAAGTAAATATTTTAACTGATTAAAATTGAATAGTTGTATGAACAAATTCATACATTAAATTTTATTTGTCTTATTAATTAATGATGTTGGAAACAATGAGGTAGCATAAGCAACAGAAACAAAACCAGCTAGGACATTTACCAGACTTAAAGCTAACTAATATACTTCTGCATGGTTTTGTTTGTTTGTTTGTTTGTTTGTTTGTTTGTTTGTTTGTTTGTTAGATTTAATGTCAAATTTATATTTTGCATTAACGTGGCCAAGACCTCCGGTATATATCATACTATTATTTATATTATTATTTATATTATTTATATATATCATAAAATTATAGAATAATTTATTTAATTACTTTGAAGACCAATGTGAAAATGTCATAAAGTCATGAAGAAAAGTATATTTTTTGTCAAGTATCATCCAGAATAATATTTGAGTATAGTAACAAAGTACAATTAAATGTTTTCCACCCCTTATATCAATTTTGATTATTTTGAGTCATAATTCTTGAATCACTAATATACATAATTATACTAAATAAAAAATCCTGTTTCAGCACCTGCAAATTAAGAATCTGATTCTAAATTTATAAGCATTTTGTTAAGATTCAGGCAACAGAAACTGAGAAAACAACATAGCAACAACATTCATTTTCTAGGCTGATATTTTCAAGCGTTATTCAAAAAACCCATTCAAGTTCCAGACCATAAATCTCAGAATATAGCCCTATAGCCATCCATCATGAAATTATACTTCAGCTGGCACCAAGGTTGACCAGACTCCAAGAACCATGTTCCTTTTCAAAATAAGTAAAGTTACTGGCACAGAAGGGAAGCCATCCTTAAAACCCCATGATTCCCTGACGCCAGTGTCTCGAATCTTCAACGACAGGAACACTTTATTTTGACAGGAGGCACACTGGCCATGACCAACTGCGTTCCCTCAAAACCAAACGTTATTCTTACTGGATGCTTTCAAAATACTCAATAGTAATATTTCTAGTGCTAATGCACATTTATTACTAACAATATTTTCCAAATATGGACAGCAACATGATGCAGTTTTCTGCTAAATAAGAACAGGTCTTTTCAAGCATACGGGGTTCCAGTTAAACAAAAGTGGATGACTGCTACACCACCTCATGGAACATTTAGTTGATTTGGTTCCTTTGAGGTTGTTTTCTTAGATATAAAGCTCCCAAAAAAAACCATTTAATTTAAAGTCTAATGGGAATACCACCGCCATGGTGAGATCTCCCATCATGTTAGACTGTCTTATATTTGTATATTATTATTGCATCACATATGATGTATATTATCAACATTTTCATTCCATTTTGCACACCAAATCATGTTTTTGACACCATGTCACAATAATTAGCACACTGCTTTGTGAGGTTTTTTTCCTAAGTAAGTTTTCCCATAGTTTCTGCCATTGAAGTTTCATAAAAATTCATAAATTTCTTACAAACAAAACAGAAACAAAATGGCTTAGACAAAGAAAAATGGCTAGCATGATAAGATTGCACAGCAATACAAAGAAACACCACGATACAGTATATACAGAGTCAGCCAAAAAAATGTATACACACCCCACGAACACTTCTACACATAAACGCCTGGAAACTAACGGCCACCACTTTGAGCACCTCTTGTAATTGTAGAGGCCAAAGGTAACTTGTATTAATCTCATGATGTCTGAATAAATTCAGTATTAAAATATTTATACAAATTTTTCTTTTCCTGAAGTGTGTATACATTTTTTTGGCTGACTCTGTGTATAGACAAACTGATCATGGGGAACACAGTACAGTTGAACACCATCAGATTACAAACCAGTAGCAGGAAGCCACATAAACATAAACATGCTTGTCGCCATGGGAACTGCTTTTTGTTACATGATTGAATATTTAATAAACTTTTCTCTCTATTTGGAATCTGTCTCTAAATCTGAGTTGTGGTAAATGTTAGTCGCTAGCAATGCCACGATGCCACTGTTGCATAAAACATGGACTCCTGTCAGAAATTTGCTCGTGCCTTGACCGAAGTATTTTTTAAATATATGCAAATTTGTCACTTAGGGAACTAAAGGAAATAGTGAATGGTGCAGTGAGGAAGAACTACAACTGAAAGTTCACCACAAAATAAATAAGGTCTGAGATCAAGAACCTTGTGGCAGTAAATTCTGTCTGTAGTGGTGACTAAATGACTCCTCTGTAGTATGCTGGCAGGCAAATGCTTTGTGGATATAATGAGAGATCCTTTTCCTTTTTCTTTTGCCTTCACCTGTCAGACATTTATAACTAATGATGAGACTAATCCGCAGTGAATTATTCCGTGCCACACATTGTCCTGTGCTGATTCCGTATAAAGCTTTGCAGATAATAAATGTATATATATAATAAAAAAATGAAGCTACAGAACATTTGACAAGACATGAAATAATAACAGAATAAAAGGAAAACCTCACAGGTCTTTTTTGCCCCCCTTTCTCTCTCTCTCTCTCTCTCTCTCTCTCTCGCTCTCTCTCTCTCTCTCTCTCTCTCTCTATCTCTTTTCTTCATAAAATTCGAACAGCTCTAGCTGCGCTCGCGATCCCTTTATCTCTTTCATTAGCGTGTCTGTGCTGCTCTTGGCGGGGAGACAGTCACTTTCTCGGCCTTGTGAAGTTCAGGCAGATTACAGTGTGGCTTTGAAGCTGTTGCCGTCGCTCCTTTCTTTCTCTCTCTCTTCTCTCCCTCTATCTCTTTCTCTGTCTTTCCATCTCTCTCTTTCTACTCATCCCCATCCATCGGCCCAGCGCATTTCTCCCATCTACAACCGACCACGTCCAAACAGAAGACGAACAAACCGAGCGCCCTGCGATGAACCGCCATCTCTTTTTAGCCTTTCATGTGTCGCGCTTGTTCCTGCAGGCAACAAAAATCCCACCTAAGCAATCTCTTCCCGGCGGGATCCAGAGAGAAGAAGATCAGACGGATAGGTGACGCGTCTTATGGAAATGAAGCTGAAGGGAAAATAACTGGCACACAACAATTACTCCTACCTGTGGGTATACCGTCGTAATCTAGAAGATTATCAGACCCACAGTCGCATCGGTGTTCCCTGCAGTCTACACAGTCTACCTGCCTTAGCATGGCACTTCCCTGATAAATCACTATTGAAATAAGGAAATTAGAGCTGCTTATTTATTTTTTTATTTCTGCAATTCTACAGTGAGATTCACTGAACAGAAAACTGAGTTTTATTTCTCTTATACCACATTAATTTTACCAGCGCTAACAATTTTATTTATTAAAGATTGACATGTCATATTTTATATCCTTCTTTACAGTAGTTACATTTAATATTCCATGAAATAATTTAGTTCCTGGTATCTACTTTTAATTGCCCTTGGTTTTGAAAAAGTGTGTGAATGTGTGTGTCCATTCTGAAACAAACAAGGTCCAGGCAGAGGTTGGTGTCCTCACAACTAAATATGGCCACGCTCGGACCTTACAAAAACTGTTACAGTTCAACCACTGGTTTCTACTTACTTATTAAATACCAGGAGCCAGTTGTACAAAATACCTTAGGTTTTCCCATTAAGTATGACACTTAAGGCTTAATTTCTCCTTAACTGAGGGATTTACTTAATAATGGCGTTGCACAGAATCCCTTAAAAGACTAATTGTTTGCTTGCACTTGCGCTTGCTTGTGATACCTGATATTGCCTCCCACAAATAAATGGCCTCTAATAAAAAAAAATGGAAGAAAACAAGAAAATGAAATTGTTCATAGAAGGAAAATATTATGCTTCTAAAGGAATACAAAAACAATTTAAGCATATGCTAAAGAGTAAATTTGGTCTGTAAATAACAGCAAACATGAAACACTGAATGTCTGAAGAAATTGCAATGATACTGAATTATTAAATTAATCAACATTAATTACTAAACTTCTTGAGATGCATTATCTTATTTCATTTATCACCATTTTGCAGTTATGATAGAGATATAGGTTTAATGACCTTAAATGGATTCCTTAAGTATAAGACCAAGATAAGGAGAAAACCTAGGGATAGGGTTAGGGTGAACAGTTTAAGGAAACCTTAAGGAGAAGACTTAAGGGTGTTCTGGACAGCTGATTTTATTTTAAGGAATCCTTAACTAGGACTTTAAGGAAAAGCACATGGGTCCGTGAGTGTCTCCCTGAACTGCTCAAACAGCTTGGACTGAGGTATCGAGTCTGCAGGTATGTCTCTGGTGAATCTTTTCCACAGGGCCATTGCCCTCAGGCGATATAGGATAGATAACAGAACTGGCCCACCTTCTTCAACACACACACACACGCACACACACACATACATTATATACACACACCTCCTGTATCATAATCATACAACTTTTTACACTCTTCCTCCCACATGCAGACTCAAATGCTCCGCCCTACTCACTCTTTTGTCACTCACGCTTTTGTCCCACATACATATATACATACACTTTCTCTACCTCACTCACTCATACACATGCATGCACACACACACACACTCACACACACACACAAACAGAAATGTCCATTTACAAGTACTATGAGATGTCATTGCTAATTAATAATCATAGCCTCAGTAAACAGCAGGAAACATTTAGTAGCTTTTATTTTACTTATTTGCTTTTTGAGGGTTTTTTTAAGAACAAAATCTCCCTTTTTTTGTAAAAAGGCTTCATTCCTCATGAGGACCAGCTAATGTCAAAATTGTCAGATAGTCCCTTGTGGGGACATTTGGCCCCTACCAAGATATAAAAGCATAGCCCACACACACACACACACACACACACACACACACAGTCACACATCACCAGGCTTTCCCCTTTCGAGCCTCACACGATACAAAGATCTCAACTCCGATTGTAATGGCGCTCTTAAAAACAGAATAAAACATTAAAGAAGCATAAAGCAGCATAAAGCATCAGTCACTGAGGGTGATGTTTGACTACAACAATAAGCAGCCAGATGAAATATACATTACAGTAATTGGTACAGAGAGTGGGGAAAAAAGAGGCCATGCTGGAGGATACAGATGGTAACGACAGTCTGTCAGAATCATCCGTGCGGCACTTCAGTTCCTACTTTTCTTTGTCTTGTTTTATTTCACTGATACACACACTGTTGGGGCTTCAGTGAATATTCATTGTTTTAAAGGTGATGTGTGTGAATTTTTCAATACAATCTCTTAAACTGTATTATTTATCTATTATTTCAATTGCTGTTGTAATTTAAATGATATTAACAATTCATTTACAGGAGCTCGTATGGTAGACATTTTGCATAAAATAAGACTAATGATAAACCATTTTTAAAAAACATATATAATATTTAATTGTTATATTAAGCGTTCTGTAAGGAGATGTTTATTTAACATTTATGGAAGGAGTCTCCAGTGTCAGTGCTTTGTGACAGTCAGAGGTAAAGGTATAACTTTAAGTTCTCTGCCTTCAGGACTTGGCACTTTTCGGTTTCTTGGTAACATGACAAGCTTGGTCTTATTTTTGTCTTATTTTCCTCAAGAGAGAAAATAAGAGGGGTAAGAAACAATGAGACGACCGTTTATAGCTGTTATGATAAATGATAACAGGAACTAACTTACCTTGTGATTTTTCAAAAACTTTAAATGTACCCTTGTACTATAAGCAGTTTTAAAACAAAAAAGCCCAATGTGTCATTTGTTAATTAATTTGAAATTATAATAGTGAGCAAATTTGCAGTATAAGAGGAATAAAACACCTAAATGTAAGAGGAAAATAATCCATGTTGGGGTGGTAATGTGTTCTCTTGTGGATAATTTTCCTAAGACAGCATGTCCCGAAGTGTTTTATTCTTTACTTAATACAAATATAACAAATGAGAGTGACCTTACTGGATTTCATATGGACAAATTCCTAAGATCAGACAAGTTTTCATATGAGTTGCTTGGAATTTACATTTATATTTATGGCATTTGAAAGATGTCCTAAACCAGAGTGACTTACATAAGTGCTTTAAAGTCTCTATCAGTAAATATATTCTGATACTGGTTCACTAGGACCTGGGCTAAGAATACCATCACATTAAAAACTGTTGTCAAGTAGGAATTGCTCTGCATGATTATGAACAGCATCCTAGGAAGACAGATGAAGCCAGTTCTAGGACGAGACCTAGGGCAGTTTTCCTAGGGAAATTATCAGGAGGGCTCATATGCACATGAACAGAAATGGATACATTAGTGGCAATGACACACCAACACCCTTGGAGATGGCTGAAATGAGAGGTTGCAAACTGGATCCCTTTTAGATAGCTAAGAACCCTTTATTATACAAAGAACCTTTTAAAAGAAGCTCAGAATTTTGTACAAAACCTGCAATGGTGATTTAAAGAACAGTGTTCAACATGCTTAAAGAAACAGCTTACTGTAAATTAATTACATTCAGGATGTAAAACTTCAGCTTGTTGTTGATAAGGACAAGCCTTACTGCAACTTTAATAACAATGAAGAGAAGGACATTGGCAGCTCATGGCCATAGGTTTTGGAGGGACAGGACTGTATTAATAATAATAACCTCAAACAAATAAAGAAGACTTATGGTTTAGACTACTATGTAGTGAACTTTTAGAGTAACTCTGTAGTTGCTGGTTGAGAGTTGACAACAGTCAGTCACAGAATACAGATTAGCAGCTCAGTTTTTGATGTACCATGTTAAACTTTGTTCAAAATAATATCCTTAACCAGGGGTTGCAGGTTTCAGCCATTTTTTTCCAACCCAACTATGTACATCTATATAATAGACCTGAAATCTGAAACCATGGCTCTTCCACCACTGAGATAGTACAAGTGTGGGGCAACTTGATTGCTGCCCCTATGGGCCTCTATTAGCAGTTCACATTTCCACTAAATCACCAATGGAGAAGAATTTCTTTGTTTATTTATTTATTCATTCATTTATTTACTTATTTATTTGTTTGTTTGTTTGTTTGTTTGTTTTGTGTTTTTATTATGATTAAATTTTTTCGGTAATTGTGAAATAATTATGCATTTTAATAATTAATCTTTCAGGAAATTCCCCTGTTAGTCATTTTCCTTTCATATCTTTTTGAACCTGTTTAGTGGAACACACCATCTGCATCTCAGATAAAATGCTAATCGTTGCCTTTGGGAAAGAGACTAGTGGTTGTGATGGGAGTGGAGGGAAAGTGTGGGAAAGAATGGTTGATTTTTGTTCTGGTTGTTTGGAATGTGAAAATTAGGACTTCTCTCAGGCCACAGCACAGGAAAAAGTCTCCCATGATTCCAGTGGGATGAGGCTTTCATGTGTGGAGTGTGTTTTTGTGCATGAATTTCTGGATCTTCTCACGATTAAATTGATTACGCTTAAACATACACACAACACTGGAGTAATTTCATGAATGTTGGAGTAAATTTATGAGGGTGGGAGTAAGCGTATGAGGGCTGGGGTAAATATATGAATGTTGGTGTAAATTTATGAGGGTTAGAATAAGTGTACGAGGGTAGGAGTAAGTATTTGAATGTTGGAGAGCGAATATGAGGGTTGGAGTAAATGTTTGATTGTTGGAGAACAAATATATTGGTTGGAGTAAGTGATTGAATGTTGGAGAGCGAATATGAGGGTTGCGGTAAGTGTGCGAGAGTTGGAGCAAGTATTTGAATGTTGGAGAGCGAATATGAGGGTTGGTGTAAGTGTTTGAATGTTGGAGCACGAGTACGAGGGTTGGTGTAAGTGTTTGAATGTTGGAGCGCGAGTACGAGGGTTGGGGTAAGTGTGTGAGGGTTGGAGTAAGTGTCTGAATGTTGGAGAGCAAGTATAAGGGTTGGAGTAAATGTTTGACTGTTGGAGAACAAATATGTTGGTTGAACTAAGTGTTTGAATGCTGGAAAGTAAATACGAGGGTTGCGATAAGTGTGCGAGGGTTGGAGTAAGTGTTTGAAAGCTGGAAAGTGAATATGAGGTTTGGGGTATGTGATTGTTGGAGAGCAAATATGAGGGTTGGAGTAAGTGTTGGACTAAGCATGGGAGGGTTGGGGTATGTGACTCATTGTTAGAGAAAGAGTAAGTGTAGAAGAGTTGGAGTAAGTGCACGAATGTTGGAGTAAATGTAGTAATTGTTAAAGTAAGTGTACAAGTGTTGAGCACATCACATGGCAAAGCTGTATTTAACTGTGACAAATGTAGCAATAATCCATGGTTTAAGTCTGTGGTTTCTCCAATGAGAAAGCCATCCAAGAAGCTGTCCTCCACAGACAATAAGGGCTTGATCAACACACAAGAATGTGCTCTTGAGGGAATCTTCCAGTAATTGGCTACAGAATTTCTTTGAGCAGATGAAAAAAACTGAAAATGGCAGACATATGAGAGAGTTCTCAACAAATTAGATGCATCTCTCAGTCCAGACCAGGCAGAGGTATGGGTGGAATGGTGGGTGGATGGACTACGTTTATTTTTCTTCCAAAAAATTCAGAATATGAGTGCTGGATCCCTCAACGGGCAGTTCATAAAAGCAGGAATGCACTTCAAAGAATGCACACTATCTGCCCTGCATGGATAAAACAGCTGCTACTTATAGCTGTCTGCACAGGGTCTCCAACGGTTTCATCTAAACATAACATAACTGAATGTAACGGCACACACACACACATGCTCAGACACACACATGCCAGCATGCTTGCATTTAACTTAAACCTTTGTACTTTATAATTTTCAGAAGACCATATAACTGCAGCCCAGCTCATTTTCCAACCAATGATCTAAGAGAAATGGAGAAACCTCATCCTCTTTACAGTTGGCCAAAGACAATCATTGACACTCAGCATCAAACATCTTTTGGGGAAATTCAGAATCTGTGCTTAATTATCACTGATGATGTGTTATAAAACAGCACATCTGGAGCGTATTTGCGTAACAGGCTTTCAGCGACAACTGCACGCTGTTGCGAATACGTGCACGAGGGAGTGTGAAATAAATCACAGCTCAGAAGGCCAAGACTAAGACCTGTGTATTTATTAAAAAGACTTGTGATGTATGATCTCCCAGAGATAGCAGGTATAACACTGCCTTCCACTGTAGTGCTAGTACTTAAATGTAAAACAGCTCATTATTTGCATCCCAAAAAAATTATCCCTTTTTGATTCCTCAATCCTACGATCTTTAGCCAGTGACATAGATATCAGTCACAGTCCGCCATATTTAAGGACTTTTAAACTCATATATGTGTGTGAACAACCATTAAAGCTCTTACAGCAGGAGAGAAAAAACTACAAGTCCAAGTAGTTCACATTCTGTATATAGTATTTATATTATAGTAACATAATAGTGATATTCTACATCCTTCAGCCCATGACCTGGAAATCATCTTTCTCTTCAGCATTTTTATTGTTTAAAAAAAAACAGACAAAAATGCATTATTATTGCATTACAATGTTATGTATTCAATATACTGTAATATGGCTTCCTTTATTATCACATTAGAATATCATACAGAATCTAAAGGTTTGGCTAAATCTTATAAAAGAGCATTACCGTGATTATGATGATTAATGATTAATAATAACCAGAGTATCCTGGAAGCAAATAAGGAATGCAAAAGGAATAAATTCAATGTAAAAAAATAAATAATGTAGAAAATAAGGCGACACTGCCCTCTAGAGCAAAGCTCAACTAAAAGGTCCAGTGTTGTAAAAAGGTCAGGTGTCTCTGGGCCCCAGCTCAAAGGGGGCCACTAAAGATTAAATAATATGTGATTAAATAACAATTATAAAATAATAAATGTGTGAAAATGTTATATTGTATTTCTAGGTCACATATAAGTTTGTAATTTTTCTTAAACAATTTTGCTTTCCTTCCCTATAATACTCACAATGGTTGGTCTGTTTTGAACTATGTTCTGTTTTGATGCAGAGAAGTTCAAAAGTTAAGCGATCACGCCCCCTCCTGTTAAAAAAAATTCAACATGGTGGGTCGCTACAAATCAGGTGCAGAGAAAAGTAGAAAATATTGTGCCCGGGCCACAACAATACAGCCCTGATTATATTTTATGAAAAATCTAGACTTCAGTGTCCTAAAATATCATTCACTAATATGAAATATTTAAAATATTCCACAAGTCACATGTTCTAACAGGAAGTTGAATCATCCAAATTTTTTGACGATCATGAGAAGTAAGGTCCCTGTTTGTTTGTTTTTTTGTTTGTTTAGTTCAATGGTATTTTGATACTGATAAAGTTGATTTGAAAGATTGGAAGTAAATTATTAATTTAAAAATAATAATAATTTTAGTAAAACACATCATCACAGAGTACATCATCTGAATGTCCTTAATATCCTCATGTATGCAGTGTGTCTCAGTTTGAACACTGCCCTCTTGTGGTTGGTGGGTGGCATTTTTCAAGCTGTAATCATAAAATTCCATGATGCTTTCGGTGCACTCAGTATTGTCTGATTTATATCATACAGTTATGTAAGAGTAATGATTCATAATGGCACTGTCCGGTGTCCCACAGAAGAGCATGGATTCCCTTTTGAGTCTGGTTCTTCTTAATCTTTCTTCCTCATGTCGTCTCAAGGTATTTTTCCTTGCCACCCTCGCCTCTTGCTTGCTTTCTATGGATCTAAATATAAATTGACATCCAGATTTCTTTAAAGCTGCTTTGGGACAATTTTATTTCAATTCAATTTAACTTTATTGTCCTCATACCTATATTACACCTATAACTCAGGTGTAAACATATTACATGTTAGTGCAAAACACAATGCATACACAATGCAACACAGTATCATAATAGCCCATTGTTAAAAGTTCTATATTAATTCGAAGCTCTTACTTACACTTACAGTACGTTCATAATAACACAAGTGGATTATATCCATATAACAGTGATTTGACAATGATTACACTGCACAACAATTTTTTGGAAAAGTCTTTGCTGATTGTGACAGGTACCTACTGGGTATGCACAAATATAGTTTTGGTTTTACTGCATCACGTAGGAACTCTGA
>JAQQZR010000023.1:3020569-3035182 GCA_030068235.1 Notoglanidium macrostoma | reverse complement strand
ATAACGGGAAACTCAAGAGAGCCATGATATTATGTTCTTTACAAGTGTATGTAAACTTTTGACCACAACTGTACATACATGCATACATACTGATGATTCTAGCGCACAATGTCCAGGCAGGAATTTTCCATAAAGAGCCATGATGTAGAAAGTGAATTACGGACATCTTGAAATCATTAAATACACATAACTCATGCAGATAATGTAGGTAATGTTAATCACCACACATTTTAAACACTTAGCAGAAGGCCTATTGTTAAGCAGAGAACAGGAAAAATGGAGGGGAATTTTATTTTGTCTTTGATTGGAAAGAATATTTTGTTACTCTGTTGTATTATTTTTTGACCTTTGCAGCTCCTGACCTGTGTTTGGCTCTGACTCATTCATTAACAGTGGTACAACTGAGCATATTTGGCTAATTCGATAGGCTACTTTATTTAAGTAGCATTATGAGGAATTATACTTTGCTGAATAAGTTAATCCTGTTTTGGAAGCTTATTCTAATAATTACTCTGTTGAATCATTTTCAAAACAAAACAATTTGCTATGACAAGAAATGATGTCATAGGAAAATAATCAGCAATGGGGTAGTGTGATGCAGTTATACACTAACAGCATAATCATTTATACACCACAGCAAATTGCAAATTTTAACAATTTTTACTTATTAAAGAATGACAAATCATACTGTTTATCTGTTTATAGTTACATTTAACATACTGGAACATCCATTAAACAAGTTTCTGTCATTACTTATGGTCCAGCATACATATGCTATTATATCTTGACATTAATAACGCAAAAAAAAAAAAAAAAAAAAAAAACCCAAATGTTTCATTCCATAACAGGTCCAAGGGAAAATATACAAATTCAAAGAAAGGACAGATGTTGCCAAATCTAACATTTATATGTATTTAATTAAAAAAAAAAAAAAAAAGTCTGAGGGCCTTAAAGTTTACAGAAGACTAGCAGTGCTTTGTCGAAACTAAGCTGTAGGAACTGAAAGATAAATTACTTTGTCATTTCGGTGTAAAGAGCAGTATCGCTTTATAAATAGAAACTAGTCATGTAATGATATTGTGCGTCGATAAATCACAGTCCAAATTCCGATTTGAATCAATAAATAATAAATGAACAGCGATTAATCTCTTGGTTTATCCTAGATGCAACTGTGTTATTTAGACAGCAGAGGGCAAAATAAAATACAATAGTCGACCTCCCTGTAGGCGGAAGTTCGCAGAATACCACGGAAAACCTGATCTAAAATGGGACGCCACTTTTGAGTGATTGGCTTTACAAACAAGGCATGTAATGATTCACACAATTCGATTAGAATTTTATTACCAAAACATATTTACAGGAGATATGAAAAATATTTTCCTGTTCACCTTTCAACTATATATTCTTCTTGTTAAATGAAAAAATATACACTTTTTTTCATTTTCTTAACAACAATTTGGGAACATTTGTAAAAATATGGATAAAGTATGATAGCTTATTGACTAAATCATTCCGTTTATTAAAAATGTAAAAAGGCATACAGATAAAACAACCTCCAGTTGCTTCTTTAGCTTTAAGCTGGCTGTAAAACGATAGCACAGTTGTTGAATCTGTTTGTAAGTGAGCACAAAAGTTCTTTCCCATTATAGAGGCGTTTTTTGTGTGTTTTCTCAAGGCATTAACTCTGTTTTCTTGTACAGTGATGTCATGTATTCCCACTAGCTATTGTGCCTTCTGTTGTATAAATTATGCAGTTACAGCTGGGAAAACCTATGAACCACAGTTCATTGTAATTTCCATCGTTTTGTTTCATGATTTATCGATGCACAATATCATTATATGCCTACTACAAACGGACTAAAAAAGAAATCAGAGCTAGCTTTTTAGACTGCTGAAAGATAAAGAAGAGGGAGTTGTTTTGTGTTTAAGCTGAATACAGCCTTCATGAAATGTTCATGATCAAGTCATGAATTGGGTAATTCCTTTAAATTAGGCATGCAACGAAAGTTTGTAATGATGAAACCTACTGATGGAGCAACAAATAAACAGTCACAGCCAAATGGTCAATTAACCATCTACGCTAACTTTTTTTTTTTAAATATATATATATATATATATATACACACACACACACTTTATAAATATATGTATATGTACATTGAAAGCTTAGTGATACTGATTAGTAACAAATCTTTCAGTCATAAAAAATGTTGGTGAGGTCACACGAAACAGATCATCACAAACTGACAGGTACTAAAGTATTTGGAAATGATGTAACTGAAATGGTTTTAAATGTTTTATAATGGGTTAGGAGTACTAAGGTGAAAATGGACTTAAAAGGTTTAAATAATTCGTAGTGGAAATATTTGTCTTTTACAAATTAAAGGCACTGCATTGTAAGGAAGTAAACTTTTTCAAGTTATGTAAATTGAAGCAAGTTGGAGAACAAAACTCCATGGGGGGGGAAAGGGAGAGATCAATCAAAAGGTGCGTGGTAGCTGAACGTGATGAATAATCACTTACTTGACAGATCCATCGTAATGTGAGGGGGTGTGCGGTCAAAATGGCGTAATCAGCATTGTTGGCTAGACACTTTGTCATTGTGCAGCTGTCGGTTAACGTTTTGTGCGCATGAAGGTTTTTGTAATTGGTTTCAAATCACATGACGCCCAGTGCCAAAAGTATAAAGCAGCCTTAACACAGTTGAACAAGCACTTAGTGCAGCAAAGTAACATTTGAAGGCAAATACAATACAATCAAGTTGCCTTGAATTTGTTTTAAACGATGTTTAAAGTTTTGACTATCTGATAACCTAGCTTGAAAATCACAGCATTTAATATATTAGTTAACCATTTAAAAACACATGAGCCAAACAAAACAACAACAAAAAAATTTATTTTTAAATCTTTGCCCATTCTTCTGTAAATATATAAATAAAACCCTATAAGGAAACAAAAAGCTCATTCTCTAAATGTCCTTCTACTTATGTTTCGAGGAAAGACGGTAGTAGACGGAAATGTATTTTAATTGGTATTTTGAAAATGTAACCATCTGCTCGTAAACCTGACATAAGAACCCTAATCGTGATGGATTGTAATACCTTTTCTATTCGTCGACAAATTTGTAGCAGGTTCTCATTTATACTCTAGCTCCTACCACTAGCTTCGATGCAAATGTTGAGCATGTTTGCTGCAGGCTGCTAAAGCCTCTGGAAGATCAGAGGAGCAGGTAGGGTGGTAAGTAAACAATTCCTGAATGGTGAGCGGAGAGGCGTAAATTTTACATGGCCATTTTAACAAAGCTAAAAGCATGCTTAAAAAGACTTATGACCCCAAGCTTGTATTTTACAGGCAGAATACAAATAGTTACAATCTTTCTACTGCTCTGACAAATAAAAACATCAGGCTTTCAGTAGCTTAAGCTATAATTGAAACTTGGTGTCATGTTAGTTGGTTGTGTGTAGCTGATATGGAGGGAACGCATAGAAACAGACTGCATCCTTCCCTGGTAAGCCTGCCATTATGGCTTCTCCATCTTTCTCTCGCCCTCTGTGCTGTAAAACAGCTGAGTCAACACAGCCGGTCTACACACACACACATGTAGAAGGAGCACTTACCATCACATACATTTTTGCTTCTACAAAAAAAAATATGTTGGTGAAAAGTGCCCTTAAAAAAAAAAATGTAACCGTTAATTTTTTAAAAGTTAAAAGTCATGGACAAGTTTGAAGTACTTATTTCTACATTATAGCATCTTCCTTGATGGGAAATGATTTCTTTGAAGCCAGTGTGAGTTTCCATGTTCCCCTGCTGGTGTAATGAACTGAGTAATGAAGGCATAAATGACGAGGCGTAACATTTCACACTGTACAACTCGAGCGTTTGTTGTTTTCATTAACTTATTATTTTAGCTCATTTCCTTCCTTCATGTGGGTCACTTGATATGCTGTGTTTATAGATGATTGAAGAGCCACAGTCTGTATGAGAGTGGAAAGATTTTTCTGTGTAAAATTCAGGGAAATCAAACCAGTGTGTTTCTCAAATGTATGGAGAAGATTTTTAGGTCCGAGTTGCTGCCTCTACAGTATAGCTGTGTGTCCAGAGTGAGGACTTCTTTGCTAAATGCACTCTGTTTTTCTCTCTTCCCCTCTTTAGGTGGTCAGGTCTGAGTTCAAGACTGCGAACAGCATGACCGTTCTGAATTCAGTCATCAGTTTGGGTTTGGGTCTCGACCTCCTACCAGAAAGCTTTGACTCGCAGGGTGAGCACGCACTTGTTAAAACACAGACCACACAAAACTCAGCCGAGTCTGCCTCACTACGTCCTTATAGCCCCGATTTAAAATTCCTGGTTACCCATAATTATGTACGGCTGCTGCACAGAATGTGATTCTCATTCAGGCCTTAAGCTCCTGCATGAATCTGCTTTTGTAGTGCTTAAGTGAACGCAGGAATATCGATCATATCGACTGACGTACTTGCACTACTGCTTTTTCTCCACGTCTCAGAAGCTGAACAGTTCCAGAAGAAGCTGGACGAGACGACCGTTTTGCTGAGGGACCTGCACGATGCTCAGAGAGAGAGACTTAGTGCCAAACAGCCTCCTAATATGATCTGCTTGCTTGCGCCTACTGCGAAAGAGTTACAGCTAGGTACACACTCGCACGAACATAGAGCTCAGAAACTAAATGCCTTATGGTTTCTGATTTATTCTGCCCAGCTACCTTTTTTGCTGAAATGTGAAGACTATTTGTCGTTTTTGTGTGTAGCGGAGAAGGTAACGGAAAACTTGGCCCAGCTGACCAGTCAGGTGACTCCTGGAGATGTGAGCAGTGTGTATGGCATTAGGAAAGCTATGGGCATATCACTGCCTAGTGAACCTACAGAGGGTACATTCACACACCTGACCACAGGTATGAAACGCACACTTCTCCAGCAACTGAATTTTTCAGTGTAATATGTTTACTTTTCCCACACCTTAAAACCAAATCATTTCCACCAGTAGTAGTAGCGACAGGCATGTAACGAGAAATCATGCATCGATAAATTGCTATACAAATTTTTAATGATCCGAATCAATGGATATATAATAAAAAAAAAATATTTCATCTCTAATTGCATTTGTTAGACAGCAGAGGGGGCAGTAACATCCAATAGTGGGGAAAACGCATGTTACCTGTAGGTAGAAGTGACCGCTATAATGTGAAAAACACAGATGAAAAATAGATCCAAAATGGGAAAGAGCTTTATCAACAGATTAATTTAGTTAATAGGCTATTATATTGTACTCTAACCTTTACAAATGTTGCTTATGAAGAAATTCCCTTTGTTAAATAAAAAGTAAGTGTATGTGTGTGTGTGTATGTAAAATAATAATAATAATAATAATATTGTGGGGAAAATCAAATCAAATCGTGAATTGGGTGAATCGTTACATGCCTAATTATCAATAAAGGTTTTCCATGTGTAAACTCATTTTACCAGGTAATAATATTCCAGATATAATACTTTGCCTAAATAAAATGTTTTCGTTTACTGTGCTGCAATTTGCAAGGGATGAAGCGGTTTAGATAATTATTACGGCTCTACAACCATGGAATATTTCATTTAGGGCAGTTGCATTTTTCTGGCCCATAAATTAGCTCCGCCCCCAGCATGAACAAAGCCGCTCCCTGTTTAAAAAAAAATAAAAAATAAAAATGTACACACTGCTTCTGTGATTACTAGTCCGTTAGATTTCTAAATACACTGGAATTAATCAGAATGTGTTTGAAAGCGTAATGTAGAATGTTTTTTTTCACGATTTGACAGTGGGAGCGGAGCAGACGGACCGAGCGAGCATGGCCTCTGAGGACGTCTCCGCTATCACAGTTTAACTGTGTTGGTCATTCCTGTATTGACGGCGCTTATATTGTCTGATATTTTATATACATTTTGCTTAATAAATGTGTTTTTTTTTTTTAAATATCTGGGCAGGTCCAGTGGTGGAGATTTTTTTTTTTTTTTTTCCCCTTCAGAAACTTCTTCTTTAAGGAAGGCGAGATGGCATGCTATCATCTCGTTATTGCAGATGTATCGTGTGTTTTGGGGAAAGAAAAATAGCAGGTATATGGTTTATTCTTCATAGTAATATTTTAGATGTAAGATCACAGATCACAGGTTTTACCCTTGAAACGTGTAAAATTATTTATTCTGATACTGCAAAGCACCTTACACTGAAATTTAAAATGGCAAAGATGTTAGTTTCAGTTCAGTTAAATGTTACAGTATATCCACATTACTTTCTTATCTGCTTCAGCCATAGACAGATTTCATCTTCCTTAAACAATTTCCACATCGCAACATGAGATGGGCGTGCAGAAATAGCACGAAATAGCATAGCTAACAGAAATATGAAGTGCAACAAGGAGACATAATGGCATTCAGGCATGTTAGAGAAGTTCCAGAAATACTTTCCACAATTCTATTTTGCAATCAAACTGACTTTTTTTTTTTTTTTTGCTATATTAGTTATGTTCAGATTTGCTTAGTCTGTAAATTAACATTGATGCATAAATTCCTGTTCGATTAGACCAACGTGAAATGACAGAAATACATCAATTGGGAACCCAAAGAGTTTTTCTAGAAACAGTTTGAAGTCATTCAGCAGCAAGTCTGTCACAAAAAGTTTTCTGTTCTTCCAAAAGCTTCACATCATTCTAGTAAATAATAATAATAAAATGTCCTCTTCATTGAGTGTGCAGGTTTAAGACAAAAGACTTATGGCGAAAATCAGCAGTATTCAAAATGCAATCATCTTCTGCGAGTTTCTCTTCTGTTCATTTCCGCCACAGTTTTTAAGGATCAGAACAACGCAGACATGTTTAAGGTCACTGAACACTAGAAAAGAAGCACAAACCGAACCTGCTCCAGCATCGGGAGAAACGCTCAGTCTCGGCCAGTCTGTAACGTGTACATTTGTTCAAAGTTTCTGGCTTTGTGAGGTTTTTGTAGGCTTCTGTCCCAGTCTTCTAACATTTTGGAAGTCCTCTCAGACTTGTAGAACAGCATAAAAAAACACTTCACATTCCAAGACATACCATAAGGGGGGGGGAACAAAAACCTCTACATGTCCAGCTGTGCGTGTGAGAGAACATCAGCACTTTCAGCTCAGCCCCATTCCCTGCTGCTTATTGGAGTCTGTACATACAAAAAACGTTTTGAGTTCGCCTTTCCCCTTCACGTTGATCAGACCTCGGCACTCGCACGAGTAACCCAGCTTCTGCAGCACGTCCGACGTCTCTTCCGTCACCTAGAACGTACACGACATGTGTTACTTTTCTGCTAAGTAAAAGGTTTCACTTTGAATCTGAAACCAATCTAAATATGGGTCGTTTACAGAAGAAAAGGTACGTACTGTCAACAGTTTAGCAAAGATGCTACTGCTCCAGTATCTGTTACATGGTTTGACAATGTCATACAGTAAACATAAGAATTATTGGCACTATTTAGGAAGGTTTCATTTCAAGTTTTGTAAAGGCTGATCTTTGTAGGCGCTTGCGCATCATTCATAACGTACAAAGCGTGTTCCCAGCGCAGCTCATTTGCATGTAGTGACGCCCACAACATAAGTTCAAGCACACAGACAACTGGGAGCACAAAATAAACAATTAAGGCAAATGCTAAAAGGACAGAGTAGGAGTTATTTTGACTCCCTTCTATACCAACGAATATACCTAATATCAACTTAATGATAGTGTGTGAGCGCTGATTTGTGTACAGGTATGCGCAGAAAGACCGGCTTGTCCTCCGTTTATACAGCACTATTTCTTCAAGTATCAGGTATTTTATCCCAAAACCTGGTCGTCGCCATCAGCAGGTTAATACTTGGATGAATGTATTTGGCCACCATTGTGGTGTTCTGCTTGTTCAGTTTCACAATTTCCAGCTTAGTATTTGCATTTGAACTGTTAATAATATTAAAGGAACTTAAAAAGAGTATAAAATTTCTTTACAGATCTGGATTCTCAGTGCCATTATTATTCCCTCTATTGGAGGACGGCCCAAATATTAATAATAGCAGGGACACTAATAATTACAAAACTGCACTACCTAAAGTAAGTAGAAAACTTGGTTACATCATGTTAAAAGAAACCTGTACATATTACAAATACATCTGGGGCTGACACCATGTAAGTAAATGTTAGAAAAATGATTGTTTGGTTATATTTCTGAGGCTCTGGATAAAAGGCACGTGTAACACAATGGTTTTCAATATGAGTCGACCTTTAAGCATTTTGCTGTCGTTCTCATTGATTATCGGTGTTTGGGGAAATAACCAGAAGGCGACGGTGTCTCTAGGGGGGTTCATTATTTAATCTCGAGTCAACTTATGGGTTAAATCTTATCAAAATCTGTTTCTGAAAATCTCAGTTAAAAAAAAAAAAAAAGAGCTAGAGTTTATGTACCTGGATCCTGCCCAGTTCTCCGGTGCTCTCCATTCTGCTGGCTACGTTCACAGTGTTTCCCCAGATGTCGTATTGCGGCTTGCGTGCTCCGATCACCCCTGCTATTACCGGCCCGTGGTTTATTCCTGCACAAACACACAATCGACATGCTTTGAAAACACTTCAAAAATATTTGTCAGCAGGACGTAATTCCCTACGACAACACGGGTTTTAAGTGCCTTGAGAGTAAACAGTTACAGGTTTTTTACTACCGTGTATAAAAAAAAAAAGGCAGTAATGACGTCGCCGACCACACGAGTGCTTTTGCAAATTCTAGTCAAATGTCAATTACTATTTATAACCCGTGGGTGACCACGTCACTAAAAAATAAACTTGAAACATAATTGGGCACTGGATCAAATTTAGATCTAGTTCTTAACTTGAAAATGAAATACATTAAAAATGATTATGAGCAGGCTTAATCTCAAACTTTCTGCATGGAATAAATAATTAATTTCACCACATTCTCATTAGTATGTACGGGCATCACAGACTCCGCAATAAAAACAATAGAAATTGTGTCTCCGTGCCCCTCACATAAAACATTCGGTCACAGGAATGACTCGCTCTCAGTAAAAACTTTGAACAGCTCTTCAGAGTTAAAACCGAGCAATGGACAGCAGACTCTTAATAAAAGCTCTTCTCTGATCGCCATCATGTCTCTCCATCGCATTTCATTTATTAAACAGTTCAGCCCAGATCATGTGGATGAGCTACCCGTTCCTCCGCTTCGGGCAAAACTTAAGACGAAAGTTTCCAAATCGGTATTTCCTACGTGAAGTTTGTTTTCAGATTTCAGAAGGATCTTCAATTCAGATGCTCATGTTTTCGGTAGCGCACAAGACTAGATGTGGGCAGCTAGAGCACAGAAACCCCTTCAAAACATCTGCAGCCACATGAGTTGGATAAAAAGCGGCTCTTCTCACTTCAAACAGCATCATAGTGCTTCGTTTCATTTCGCTTTCAGGAAAATATAATTAAATAAAGTCGAATAAAATATACATGAAAAGAAAACAGTGAAATATTAAGAATGCTGATGGTGTTAAATCAGTTACTAAAGATAGATGGATAAATGCACGGATGAACGATTGAAAAGATGAACTAATACAGTAATGGATGGATATATGAATGGAAAGACAGCTGAATGAATGGATAAAATGATGGATGAATGAAACCTTTTGCATGTACTCCCCATGTCCATGTGGGTTCTTTCTGTGTTCTCTGAAGAGGAGTACATTAATGGATGAGTAGATGGACAACTGAACGAAGGGGTGAATGAATGGATGAATGATGGGCGAATGGATGTATAGATCAATGGATAGATGATAGACTCTTGAATGAACAAGAGTCTGTGTGGGTTTACTCCACGGTTCTCCAGTTTCATCCTGCTGTCCAGAAATATGCCAGTAGGTGAATTTACAACTGAATTTAATTTGGGATAAAATTGACTTTATCTTCAACACAGAATCTCTTCAGCTTTCTCCAGATGAGTGAATACGCTCACAGACTAGGACACAGCACAAACCACAGACTAGAAATTATTATTAGGAATTTATGTGGAGTGTTTCATCAGTCCTTGCCTGGCTGAGTAAGTAGAACTGTGTGTATGTGGGTGTGTGTCCGCTACACTCACCCACACGCAGTCTAAAACTGTTAAACGAATGCCGGTTGATGCCGTCCAGCTTTCCCGTCAGAGCGATGGCAAACTCCACCATGATGCCGATCTGCGCCGGCTGCCGCTCCCGGTCCTGCCAATACAGAGCGCTCACGATTACAGTGTGGAACATGAAGCAGGAAACCGCTTTTGACTGCAGGAATCTGCCCATATTAAACTGTCCTTCTGCAATAACTAAAAATATAACCACTATTTCAATAATTAATTGATCATACCTGATGCATTATACTTGGTAGCTAATACACGAAACCCGACTAGAGGTGAATGATCTTGCTGTATTATTATATCAACACTGGAAGATAATATTATATAGGAATATTTAAGTTTGCTAACCGCGCTTTTACAAAAAAAAAACCATTATATGAAATATAATACTATATAAATAATTTACATATCAATTAAATATAATGAAGATTAATAAAAAAAAAACGTCATATCCAAAATAAAATTACATTAATAATCTGTCTGTATTAATTATTATATTTATTATTATCAGCATAGATCTAATACCAGCAAAAAAAATAGATGTATTTGGAAAAAAGGATATTTTTGAAACCAGAGATGTTTATACATAGAGACATTTAACTGTTTTTAAATCACATTTACACTCAAGTGATTTGTGTGTGAAAGAGATTTTAGTTAAAAAATAAATAGATAAATACATAAATTGAAACTGCCATATTATGGGATGGCTATCTGTATCAGCTGGTACTCAAGGTTTAAGTATCATATCGGAAAATGGAAAAAAGTGGTTATGTGCCATCTAATTATTTTATATATAAAAATAAGTAGTAGAAATGTGTCATCATCAGCTTAGCCCTGTAATATGTAAACACGTATGCGTGATAAATGAATATTGCATTGATAAACTAAAACAAAAAAATGTTGATATCCCAGCTTTGGAAGCAGTTTTTTTATTGCTAGTTTTTGATTTAACTAATATTTTATTTCAGTTTATTCTTTCTTAGTCATCCTATTTAAACACATTATCCCCATGTATTAATACTAAATATTTCCTGATGTAGGTACATTACTGTTCATGTTGCAGTGCAATACCTGGTTCGTCTCCTGTCCAGGTGTCCCGCTGAGACCCGCAGCAGCCATGTATGTGCTGCCGATGGTCTTAATCTTCTCTACGCCACTGAACTTCGGCTTAGACAGCAACTGCAGCGACAGAAGAGAGAGAAAAGCAAACGTTTTTAGCTTCGCTTCAGTCATGACACTTAAGACCTCGTCTGCGGGGATGGTTCACCTCGTCGAAGTCGGCGATGATCTCATTGAGCAGTCTCAGGCACTCCAGGCCCTCTTTGTTGATGTCGCACTCGGTGTAGAACTCCTTAAAGTCAGGGACTGACGCGAACATCACACACACGCAATCGTACGACTTGTAGTACAGATCCTGGAGAAAACACAAAGACGCACACACACGCACACACACACGCGCACACACATGACTTATTAATATTAGGTGTGGGCAATGAAAAGAAGAATATCACAATATATATATATATACATGCAAAACATTTCTACATGGTGCGTATCACGATGTATAAATTGTATAGAACTTACAATTTTACAGATACAAGGTACAACATTTAAACAACAAATTACAAACTTACAAAAAAGAAATCAGGAAAACAGGTCTCAGTACAGTGTATTGAGACAATTTATCATATAATGAAAATACTGATAATATATAGTCATATTTTCCATCATTAAGCAACATCAGAACACAATAAACCAATTGAGTATAAACACGACACAACAACTAGGACAGAAACAGGTGAGACACGGAGCGATAGATGTGTGGAGAGATGCATGAAGAAATGGAGATACTAGAAAAATAACACCATGCAGGACAGTACTTGGGTTTGTAACGCCAAAATATTCTGCAAAAACACTGGCAGAATCATGTGTAGAAATGTTATACACCGACATTGGCTTTTTTTTTTTTTCTTTCAAGTATTGCCCGGTTATGTGGTGTGATTTCCCTGTAAATAAACTTTTCATAACTAGTGATCAGCTCACACATAACCCGAGCGTGTGCCGTTCAAACAATAAAAGAGCGATATTGAATCTAGCCCACTCGAACTCTAATACAGCTGATCCGGCGAATCAAAGGCATCAGGAGCGCCTCAACATTACAATCAGATGTGCTGGTTTATGGAAGGATTTAAAGTTTTCCTGCACTATTTGTGTAATGAGCTGCGCTCCTTCACAAGCCACTGACCATCATGTTTACATATTACAATGTTATGTATTCTGTAATGGAAGTAGCAGCACAGGCTTTATGGCATAAACTGGGATTATCTACAAATCATTACATTAAGATGACGTTATTAATAAAACTGCATAAATGTCGACTCCACGGAGAGAGATCAGTCTTGGGGGGGAAAAGCAAAACGGCTTAAGACTTTAATGCGCCGTATAACATCATGCTACATTTCTAGCACTCAATAAGGCTACATGCAGTACAACCTAATTTCACTCGCAAGCTCTTTTCTTTCACTTAAAACCCTGCTTTTCTAAGCCTGACTGAAAATCGGCCATCTGGGTCATGGCACCAAGCGGTTGGCAAGAACGAGTCGGGAAACAGACTGGTGTTGATTTTTAGACTCTTGATGATTTGTATATGTTTGAAGAATCTCAAGATCAGTTTTTGTCAGAAAAAAGCATCACCGGCTCACTATCGAAACAACTGAGGAGCCATTTTACGTACAGAGAAACTGGCAACGTGTTCTGAGATTATGCAGTGTGCTGCAAATAATTCAGCAAGACAAATTTTTCCTTCTATAGGATCCACAAAAAAAGGGTTTTTTTAAATGCCAATGTTTCTTCGTGCACTAATAATGGAAAAGCACTGTTTTAGTTGAAAAACGAGTCCACGCCACCATGTTACGTCAGTTATATGCTTCATTAAATAACAAGTGTAAGCAACTAAACCGAGACATGGATTAAGTTTCTACTGCTCTTTACCACTTTACAGCAGGCCATGGTGTGGAATGACTCAGAACAGCATGCTATGAACGGGGGGCTGGGTGTTCTGCACACTCCTGCTGGTCCCTACCTTGTACTTCTGGTTTAGTAAAGTGTTAGTGGAGAGCAGCCCCACCTCGTTCTTTGTGTTCTCGCCAACGAACAGCGCGGCCACATGAGCTGGGAGAACGTTCTCCAGCAGCAGCCGGGTCAAGTTCTCGCACAGCTCGATCTCATCCTTATCCGTGCGGTTCTTGTTCTTCAGCAGGAATTCCTGCCGGCAGCAGAACTCGTCCTGTAAGAAGAGGAAGGGTTTCACCCACCTGGATCGCTGGAAACATTTTCTCTATTAACGTCTATGCAGAATGTCAAGTCTGCTTTGTATCACAAGGGTTGTTCTTGGAAGTCCAAGAATGCTCTTTTAGTCAATCCAATGTTGTTTACAGACAGATGACGACTACTACTTTTAAATCTGGACTACTGTACTTATTATGTCTATAGTACGTGTGTGTATAAGGCATGCAACAAGATGTATTACTGTAATTACTGTATATTATTAAAATGGTTGTTTATCCATTTATAATTTTTGGATCTGATTAAATAATTATGTCCTATAATCAAAATAAGGTCTTATTCTGGACCGGTAAGAGCTCGATCACAAAATATCACGGGTTTAAAGGTCCGCTATGTAGGATTTAGGGGGATCTATTAGCTGATATGGAATACAATATTCATAAGTATGTCCTCATTAGTGTATAATTACTTGTAACTACGAATTGTTGTGTTTTTGTAAGTTTAGAATGAGCCCTTTATATCTACATAGGGAGCGGGTCCACCTCTTCGGGGCCGCCATGTTGCGCCGCTACAGTAGCCCAGAACGGACAAACCTCTACAGCGCACCTTCTGCATTTCATGTTTTTACATGAAATTTTACGCTCCGAGCACCTGACGGCCACCGTACGCTCTAATGCACACTCGGAAAGGGTGTACTTCATAATGTTTCAGGTTTTTCTTGTCTTTTTCATGATCAGTATTCAAATGTCAAACATTACTCTTCATGCTAGATTAATTCTGCTGCCCATGTGCAGCATTTCTGCGCTTGGAAAGGGAGGAGGAAGAGAGGGGCATTCAGGTGGTTGAACACTACGTAGTGGACCATTAAAGAATCAAATCCATTTGTGCATTTTCAATGTCATATTTTACAGTATTACATAACAAGCATCTCCGTCACATGGAAATTACTCATCTTATTTCTGAAGAGAATAAAAGCCACACTGAACCTTACCCTGAACTGCCGAATCCACTTAAACTGCCAGAACTCTCATCACAGTTGTGTTTTTCTTACGACTGTATACATGTTTACCTCATATACATGTTTAGCTCTTCCTATTCTGGAGCATTTAAAAACACAGAAGCTCAGTGACTTCAATTCAATTACAACAGACATTGGCACAAAGCAGCTTCACAAAAGTATATAA
>JAQQZR010000023.1:2994917-3006793 GCA_030068235.1 Notoglanidium macrostoma | reverse complement strand
CAGTCTCTTTTAAAGTCATAAAAATAAAGAAATAATTGAATTAGAAGGTGACCCCAAACTTTTGACTGGTGGTGTATGTCCTTCACATTTACAGTATAAACTTTGAAGCATGTCCAGGATTTCAAGACTCTCAGATTTACAAAAAAATAAAATAAAAAAACCCCATCTGGATGATCGCATATCCTGCTTTTAATACCATTTTTAATGAACCCTTCCTTTTATAATTACAGTGAAAGTATCAAGTGATTTTGAATGCATTGCCTAATTTAAGTTCTAAAATGTTGTGCAAAATGTCAAACATTTTGAAGAGCATTTTTTTTCCTTTAATAGTCAAAACCTGGCAGGCATTTCAGTGGAATATAGCACACATTTATATCTAAATGACACACTTGACAGTGTGCTTGAAATAGATAGATCACTTTATTAATCCCAGAGGGGCATTCGAATATTTCACTAACTGTGTAGGAGAACAAGTGGCTGGCTAAATGAGTGAAACCAACAACGTCTGCATCGTGGATACAGCAAAGGAGAACACGAAACGCTTTCAGGATTGCTGCGATTATTTCACAATAAAGTTTCCATTTAAATGAGGCTATAAACGCCGCTCAACTTGATCAGTGATCATTCATGCGTAACCCGCAGCCGAATTCTCTGAAACGAGTTCACGCGCAATAGAAGAGATCCTGCAAGATCATTTAATCCAGCAATCAGATGTCAAGATAGAATTCAATTAATAACACCACAGCCTATATTCTCATGTCAATGTTTTCAAGTCCAGCTCAGTCTGAGAGAAAACCTTTGCCAAGCGGTAAGGTGCGAGTTAAAGTGATAAGAGGTTTGGATTAATATCTTTGACAGGTTCCCAGATTAACGCAGGAGCGAGCTTGAGCCGATTCCAGCTCCTCTAACTGGCCCCGAGAGTCTCCAAAGACCGTTAAAAAGCAATCCTTTTATACGATCTTTACGTAATCCTTCACTCCGACAGCAGAAATTTGTGCCGGTGTCTCATTGTGATCGCTGTGCCAAGTCCCAGTTTGACTTGGAGTCTGGTGGATGGAAAATCATCAATTCTTTATTTAAAATCCTTCCTCACATCTCAGAGCAGTCTGCTAATTCACTTCCAGCTTAGCGCTTGATGACGAACTCTCATGACCTTCTACTAGCTGTGAGTCAGTGGATACAGAGACTAATTCAATGTATGATTCAATATTTGGCAATTCAAAGCAATTTTGCTTGAATGAAATGATTCAAGGTTGTATGATGTGGTTCAAAAGCCTTTTTGAGGTGACAGGATGAATGAGCAAGGTTACGTACTTAAATTTAATACTGAAGGTCACCACTGTAATGATAAAAAGTGTGTTGAGGCATGTGTGCGCCTGTGACTGTCAGAAAGAAACCCTGAACATTTTAGCTGGCTGAAATTGCTGTAGTTTTCCTTGAACAAAACTTGGACTAAAATCAACAACAAAAATATATAACTATTATTTCATAAATGTCAATTGAATAGTCTAAATTTGCCGAATTTGTTTGCCGTTTAAACCTTTGATCATAACTAGAACTGTACACAAAAGAATATACTTTCTTATATTTTTTAAAGTCAAAAATGAAGAGTAGCAAAATTTTTCATTTAAAAATGCTTTAGGCTTTATTATTTTTTTTAAAACAGCTGATTTATGTACTGCTATAAGAGGAAGGATATAGTGTATATCGTATATTTAAGGATGGAAAGCATGACTTAAATTTTAGATAATATTTACAAGAATGCTCTAAAATAACATCAATTTATTTTAAAATCCTGTGGAAAGAAATGTTTGAACGCAGGTGTAAAGATTTGTTTAAAAAAAAAAAAGAAAAGAAAAAAGGATGTTGTTTCTCTCCACCTCACATGCACCGCTCACATGTAATCCGTGTCATCGCTTAATAAATGAACAGCTCTTAAACAGCTCACCGTCACAGGTCAGCGAGTGCAAAATGAAAATATTCAGACCTCTAAACAAATCCCGCATTGTTGGTGGACACACCCAGGTGCTGTGTGTGTGTGTGTGTGTGTGTGTGTGTGTGTGTGTGTGTGTGTGTGTGTGTGAGCTTCAGATATGTATCAGCGAATAGTGAGTAGCCTGTTGAAGGATCGCTTTTCATGTCCATGTTTCATGTTTCGCAAAATAGATTACAAACCGCTTCTAATTACAAAACTGCGCCGAAGGACCAGATGTTATAAGCACAGAACAGGTGAGATTAGATACACATTAAACAGCCAGAATGGGACAATTTGACATCATTACAACCTACTAATGAGGGAGGATAAGAGCACTTTGTGAATAGAAACTAGTGCTGAAGAAAGTGTTAAAACTACTCGCAGGTTTCTTTTTTTTTTTTTTTACATCATTAGGATGGCTTGGTCAATCCTATTCAGAGGCCGCTTAGGTGCTTCCTGGTCATGTCGAGACCGGGCACCTACATCTCGATCTCTGACTGCTGTTTTCGTTCCATATAACTTCCTCCAATGGCTTCCTGTAGATCAGATTTAAGACATTGACGCTTGCAACAAAAAAAATAAAATAAAATAAAATAAAAAAAGGAAGCCAAAAACAGACCATCGTCCATCTGAATCCCAGCACTGGTCACACCCTGTTCTGCCCCTCGTTCCCTCCGAGACATGCATCCAGTCTCTTCTCTGTCCTGGCATCCAGGAAGTGGATTTCGAGCTGCGTTCGACTTACCTCGGAAATGAGAGCTTGTAATTACGGTTTTATTCATTTGCACCCTCTTTGTGTCCGAGTCAGAAAACCCGCCGAAACCTCCACGTTCGTCTTTCCTCATCAACAAACGTATCGCTGACCGTAATGAGTGGTGTATATTTTCCCCTACAAAGCCGACATCTGTATAGTGTTCTAGATCGAACATGTCTGTGTGTTGATTGATATAAAGTTAATATTTACATATACGGTATGTACAACACGTCTAAAAGGTAAGAAGTGCTGCTGCGTTTACTGTTCATGTCGTGAGCGGCCGTGTTGATTTGATATCACTTGCTGAAATGCAGTTGAGGAGACCATTAAGGGAAGTTGAGGGAGCGTTTGTGTAGGTCAGAAATTACCTGACGTTCTCGTGCCTCTTGACGTAGAGACTGTGGAAGTTATTTTCCTTGACCATCCACTGCTGTGCCTCCTTATCTTTGCATTTACAGCGCTCCATTATGGCCAGCTTCATCTCCATCGAAATATACACAGGCAGCACTGACTGCAACAGATTCTCCTAGAACACACACACAAACAAGTTATACATGATGGTAAATGACTGTCAAATAAAAAAAAGAAAAAGTAGTGGACATAGAAGTGACTCCTAGCGGCTTTCTTCATGTAGCCACGCCATTTAGAATGTGCGTTTGCTAATCATACAATTAAGGAAAAGACAAGCATGTCATATCGTGCGAGCAAGCACTTTCCGCTAATCTCTTACAGCTAAATGAACTAATCTAATCTATATCTCGAGCTAACCAGCCCTTTTCATCTTTCACAGGCTACGTGACAGGAGATAGAGGTGATGAATATCTGTCTTCATTTGATAATGTGAGGACCTCCATAATAAAATATTTGTGTCTCCTTAGTGATCAAACACACATCACATCCAGATACATTAACATCCAGAAAAATGAACAAGACAAGCGCGAGTTTAGCGCTCCTTAGGAACCATGATGCTTGAGGTGGTATCCGTGATGCAAATATATCATTTATATATAAATAAATATGATTTAACTGTTGTTTTTTTTTTTTTATCAACAAGAGAACAAATCAAAAACCAGGATAACGCCCGTACTCTTTTCTTCTTCTTCCTACCTTGCATTCTTTCTCGCTCTTGTCTCTTCCTTTAAAGCAGAGCCAGAGCTCTGAATGTAATCGTAAACTAGCAGATCTTATCCTTCAGGAGAACAGAGGATGGCCTTTCCTCTCTCTCCTCTCCACATTTTCTCTACATAATGTGCACTTTGAGTTTATATGAGGAGAAATAAAAGTCAATGTACAGAGCTCTATACGTGTAGAAAATAGTAGAAACTGAAATCTGTGAAGTGGAATGCATTCCTGTTATTCAGAACACACATTCAGTACAGATATGAGAAGGTGGAGGAGGTGAAAACCAGCAGATCTGTACAATAAGAGCCTTGTTAATATGAAACGGCAAGCTAAAAGTGTTTGAAATCCAACATATACAACGTAAATGTTTCTATACTGCGTTTTTCAAGGCAACATGGAGCACCAAGTGATTAACAGATATATAATAGATATACAAACAGAAAACTGAAATTTGGACTTTTTTTTTGGTAAAGACGGATGAGTAAAGAGCAGAGCATTTCCTCTATGTCTAGCTAACTGTCACTGTTTATCATCAGAGAAGAGGTTCTTAGTTCACTATAAAGGCGAAATTACAGATCCGTCCAACTAAATATAATCCAGACCTTCAGTATCTGGCTCCATTCGGGCAAATATTTAAAAGGAAAGTTAGTCCTTTATAAACCTAGATGTGACTTCAGTGTTTATTTGGCTGTTAAAGGAAACATCTCACAAATTCACAGCCAAGTAGATTCATCCAGTCATGATTGTCGAACATACAAAATTGTTTACTAGGAAAATAAGGTTGTGAAATAAACTCGCAAAACGTGGGTAAGATTCATCAGTCGGGTAATACCAGGTAACGTAATGCTGACCTCAAAAATTTTTATTCATCATATAAAACTCACAGTGGTGCTTGAAAGTTTGTGAACCTTTTAAGATTTTCTCTATTTCTGCTTAAATAAGACCAGAAGCAGCAAAACAGCCGCATGCCATGGTACTACCACCTCCATGTGTCTCAGATGGGATAAGGTTCTTATGCTGGAATGAGGCATTTTCCTTTCTCCAAACACTTCTCATTTAAACGAAACCATTCGATTTTAATCTCATCCATCCACAAAGTTTCTCCAGCAATGTTCTTTTGGAGAGCAATGGCTTTCTCCTTGCTGTTCTCCTGATGGTGGACTCATGAACATTATCATTGGCCAATGTGAGAGAGGCCTGAATTGCTGAGAAGTTCCCCTAGGTTCCTTTGAGACCTCATGGACTATTACATGCCTTGTTCTTGGAGTGATCTTTGTTGGTCTCCACTCCTAGAGAGAGTAAATATGATCTTGAAGTTCCTCCATCTGTCCGACTGTGGATCGGTGAAGTTCAAATTCTTTAGAAATAGTTTTGTAAGCTTTTCCAGCCTGATGAGCATCTACAGCACTTTTTTCCTCCTTTGTTCGTGCCATGATTCACTTCCACAAAAATGTTGTGAAGGTCAGACTTTGATAGATTCCTGTTCTTTAAATAAACATTGCGTTCACTCAACACCTTATTGTTTTCCAGTGATTGAAAACACCGGACTAATTTCACCTTCATATGAACTGCTAATCCTAGAGGTTCACATACATTTGCCACTCAGAGATGTGTTAAATTGGATCATTTTCCTCAATAAATTGTGTGAAAATCAGATGGTGTTTTATATCCTATTTATGCAGAAATAGGTATGTAGTGCTTAACAAAAAAAAACTTGCTCATCTCTATCTCGTGCCTAGACATGTGAATGCCAGGGGTTGCACGACTATTCATTTTTACTACTCGACCAGAAATACACTAAAAGGTTTCAACTAGTCATCTTTCCAAATGACATATCCAGCTTTGATGCTTTGTGAAGGCGGTGCCATGGGGTCCCCAGTTCGATCCTGAGCTCAGCTTTCCTTGTTTTTAAAAAAAAAAAAAAAAAAAAAAAAGACAAACACAATCCACACAAATGTCTCTTGGAAATGAGACAGAAGTAGAAATTATATTTTTGGTCTTATGATTGAATTGACTTTGTTATGAAAAGGTTAACAGTCTCATGACTAAGACCTCCAGCGAGATAATAAATATTTACATTACCATTCTGGGTAAAAAGGGATTTTTATTAGACACTGTTTAATAACAACGCATAAATGGATCTTTCATAGCTCTGCCTCGTGTGTGAAACAGTGATGCATAATTCCCAGCCTGTGAGCACAATGGACAAGAACAATGAATCTAATCTACAGCCTCGCTCGAGTTCGGCTTTTTGGAGCAGTTAGTCGACGGTGTATTATTTAAATCCCACACTTGAATGCTGTAGTGGTGTGTGAGCAGCCTGGAAAAAGTGCAGCTTGCGTATAGAGTGTGTACCGTACCTGCTGCCTCTTCTCGATCTCCAGCTTCATGCGGATGCCGAGGCAGCGCAGTGTGTCCTGGAAAGTCTGCCTGAGTGCTTTCTCCATTAGAACCTTATGAAACGCTCCCACGGCACTCCCACACACAAACACCACTGCGTTTGACAAGAGCTAGAGCGAGAGAGAGAGCGAGAGAGAAAGAAAGAAAGAAAGAAAGAAAGAGAGAGAGTTCGACATGTGCTATTACAAAATTTGATGAAAGTAGGTTGGATGTAGGAAGGTGTGTTACTCCATGGTGAAAAGCCATTAAAGGGAATGACAGAACTTTGTACAACTTGTATTAGAGAAACTTCCCAACTTAAGTCTCAAGTTGAGACAGAAAGAGTATAAAACAGGACTTTTCCCAATTTGATATTATAGAAGCCAATATTAACTTTAGGAATCCCATCTTATCTTCTCACTTCATCTAATATTACATCGTAAATACTCAAGCCGACATCAGTTATCTTTAACTTTTATGCCCGTTACCTAGCAACTGAAACTACATTTCTCAGCTCATTTCAAGCTAGCTTGTAGATTTTCTCATGGATACAAAAAAAAAAAGGAACAAAAACAACAAAGGACACTTGGCGGATGAATTAGAGGGGTTGGTGTCATCTGTAGAGAAATCCAAAGATGTTCTTTTTGGGAAATTTACATCACGCTAACTGCCATGTCAGTCACTTCACTTTTAGAGAATTGGATCGCGGCCCTGGGTAGCCTTTATCTACTGATGAGCATTTTGTCATCACACAGCGTTAAGGTCTGCCATACGTATCACAGTGAATACGTTCAGCTTGTTGACATTTCATTAGTTGTGGAAAAGCAGTAAAAGAGCAGCCACCAGGAAGTCAGCCAACACTATGTGGTGGAAAAGTGACAGTTAGTCAGGAGGGTTTATTTAATATTTTGGGAAGTTAAGAAGCTTGTGTTATATCATTTTCCTATCGTAATTTAGGACAGGAACATTGACTTGGGAACTGTTTAATTACCACGGTTGCCAAATAGTTAAGACAGGATCTGCAAGTTAGGAAGTTTCTGTAATACAGCTCCTGATGTACAGGGTGTCTAAAAAGTCAGGAACCAATGAGCGCAATACTAAAAATACTTAATTTTGCATTTATTATTTACTACATATGCGGTGCATGTTCATCCTTACACACGTTCACCACCACTGCATCATATTTTTGTGCATTTTGCTCAATATTCCCATCAGGTCCTGACTTTTAACTCTTATAATATATTGGTATTTATCACTTATTTTATGTCCATTTGTTCCAAGAAACAGCGCACGTACCTGTTTGGTGAGCACAAGCATCGAGTCAGGCTTTTCCAAGCTCAAGTGCACAGACAGGACAAGAATGTGTGAGAGGGAGGAGATGATGCTGAGGATGACGGCGTACCACATCTGGAAGGGGAGGAGCGTGAACACCGTGATGATGATGAAGAGGAAGAATGGCACCTAAACAGGGGAGATGAAGGAATCATGGCTCAGGATGATTCATTTCAAAAGATCGACTTCAAGTCCGTCACGTGAAATATTGACTCTGTTTAGTTTAGTGCTCGGCACTGCTCCTTAAACAGTGCTGTGAAAAAGTATTTGCACCATCCCCTATTTTGGCATATTTACCAAATGATTTCAAATCCTAATAAAAGATGCAACAAAAGACACGAGCACCACGTCGGAAAATATGTTGAACGTTAAACGATCGTTTCATTAATTGAAGAAAAGAGATTACGCAATCCTTGAAAAAGTAATTACACCCTAAATGTAATAACAGGTTGTTCCACCTTCAGCAGGAACAATTGCGACTAATGGCTTCTGACAGGAGACCAGTCTTTCACATAGCTTTAGAGGAATTTTTGTACACTCTTCTATGCAGATTTGCTGTAATTCAGCCATACTGGAAGGCTTTAGACTCGGCCGCTTCAAAAACTTGAACCTTTTCAGCCATTCAGAGGAGGACTTGAATTGGACTTGGTGTTCACTCAGGTTGTCTTGGTCTTGTGTCAATTTTGATTGAATACTTTTTCAGAAAAAGATTTTTAAAAGTAGAAAGCATTTCATTATTTTGAAGGAGTTTTTGCTTTACAGCATTTCTTTACTTCTGTGCAGAATAGCAGGTCTACATTAAAGATAAGAAGGTTTTAAGAAATATTTATTTATGTGACATGAAAATGATGCTATAATTTGTGCTTTATTTCCATTAGACTCCCTGCATTCATGGAGGACTACAGTATGTATGTGCAAAGACCAAAATGTCCTGACTTACAGATTTTTTTTTTTATTAGCTTATTATATTATTTTTCAGATCTGTCAAAATCGGTAAAAACTTTAGGTTTTCTTATACTGCATTTAAAGTTATATTTAGTGTTAGGATTAGGTTTTTCAAAAATTCTTATTACTTATAGTTAGTTATACCTCTGTGTGTGTGTGTGTGTGTGTGTGTGTGTGTGTGTGTGTGTGTGTGTGTGTGTGTGTGTGTGTTACCTGGTCCCAAGGTAAAATGGGCATTGGGCAGTAGATGAAGGTGAAGCCCATGGTGAGGTGTGTAGCCCACACCACTAGACCCAACAGCGTGGACCATTTCTGAGTGAGTGCCTCGGCACAGACCAGCACAAACACAGCCAGGAACACAAGCAGCGCTCCGCTAACCACGCCCACAAACGCTACATGATCCTGCACACTCTAAACCACACATATAAAAAGAGTGTTTTACTGACATTTACATTTTTGTAGGTTAATACACACAAAAAGTGTGTAGAGCTCTTCACACTGAGAGCTAACGGTGTTAATATTTACTGACAATGCTTTAGAAATTACATCACAGTCTAATGTTCATAAGGAACAACTTTAATGTTAATCTGTATAATTAACATGAAATCTTTAACGGTGTCCAGCATGTGTTATAATAAAACAGAGGGTTTTTTTTTTTCTTTAAACATATTCCTACATTACCCACAATGCCGTTCATCTACCTTCTCATTTCTCTCTGGTACAGTGGGATTTAGTGCTCGCTTCATCTCTACCTAAAGAAGATCCTCCTGATACATTGACATTTAAAAATGTAAATCAGGGAACTTTAAACAGACACACTAAGCATTTTATGTCTGTTTATTCCAAGAAACACTCTTTATACTGATACGAATAAGAAATAAAGGTTAAATCCTCTAGATATTTTGGATGATTGATGTAAATTCTCTACATCATACTGCACTTATATAAAACTATAATTCTGTTTATATTTCATATATACATACGCTCACATGTATATAGCAGTGAAGAGGATTTACACAGACCCTGACACACACATGGGGTTATGAAAGTTCACACGGACAGCATATCACTTCATCAGTGTGTGTGAGTGATGCACAAAAGCAAACCAAAGCTGTAATAACATTTACCCAGATATCTTATAATTTTTATAATGGGGAAAAATAAGTTTCCTTGGAGAAAATGTTTTGTCTACATCCAACATGGAGAAAGAGAACATAGTTCAGATACAATAGCAGGAAAACATGCTGTATATTTTCCCTTTTGGAAATCTGCAGACTGATGGAAAAGCCAGAACCTGCCAATCATAACACCTCAACATGTTCACTTCCTGTTACAAGATACGAGCACTTCCTTTACACTCCTTATTCTTCTTCATCGCAGAAGGATGGGTGGGATTATAGACGGAAATCTTTCACATAACTGGCAGGACATATGAAGATTCTCATACCTTTTATTGCTGTTTTTAACATTCTAAGACTCGTTATCATGAAAGGCGAAGATCTGTGATCGATAAAGATTTAGCAGTGCACACGTACGCGGTCCTTTATCTTCATACATCAGTAATAAGTAAGGGTGGGGTTCAAGATGACAAAAAAAAATATGCTTCTCGAAGGGATGCCTACGTTACATGATAAGCGTAACGATATATAGGTTTTGTTTTTTTTATTTAAAAAAAAAAATACTAACAAATATTTAACATTGAAAAGGAGAACATGTTTAAAATCTGTAAAAATCCAGGAATTTTTAAGATTAAGCACAACATTTTAACATTATCCATTTCCAGTCAGTTTCTAGAAAATAAAAAAATAAATAAATAATAATAAAAAGATCTCAATATCCATTAAGCGTACTGTGAAATACTTGATCACCATATCGATGTTAAAACTTGAACTGATTAAAAACCAATATGATTCTATATAGGACATCACATGGGCTTGGACACAATTTGGAAAACTGTTGTTGGTAAACACAGTTCATCACTGCATCTATAAATGCCAATTAAGACTCAACCATTCAAAGAGAAAGCCATAAATCGACAAGATCCAGAAACATCTTCGACTCCGAGTCCACATATCAAATTGTTTAGGAAATCATGGAGGACGTGTCCTCCGGGCTAAAGAGGAAGAGACCATCCAGACTGTTGCCAGCATAAAGTTTAAAAGCCAGCATCTGACATCGTATGGGGGTGTGTTAGTGCCCATGGCATGGGTAACTTGCACTTCTGTGACGGCACCATTATAGGTCCCTGCCTCCCTTATAGGTGAAAAAGGATTTGCAAATTCTGTTTAGATTTACACAGCGTCCCAACTTTTTTGAAATCGGGGTTGTAATCTTACGTACAGTTACGTGTTGCACCACGATCCTGGACAAAGAACATTTTGTATATAAGCTATATAGAGGAATTACAATAAAAGCCTACTTGACTTGACAAAAGTCTGGGAGTGTGTGTGTTGTGTGTGTGTTTTGCACATCTCTCACCAGTTTCAGGCTGAAAAACAGCACCAGCAGGGTAGCACATGAGAGCACGCTTAGTCCAAGCAGCAAAACCAGAGGCTGATACTGACTGATGCACGAGAACTTCCTGTACAGTACTTCCTGTTTCAGCTTCTGCTCATTCAGCAGGTACTTCCCTTTTGCCGGCATCCTGACCAATTGCAGCGCAGAAAATACCCAGCCTCAGTTCAGCACGAGGGTTGCTATGCAGACACGGCCATAGAGACTGTGAGTGTGTTTATGAGGTTCCACTGCAAAACACATGAGTTTTCTCTTCTCCTAAATGAGTCATTCTGTCGGACACCACACTGCTCTTCAGTCCTCTTTAGTAGATGATTGCTCTCGTCTTCCGGACCTCCTCGTTGCAGGTCCGAGGTGGAAACGATAAAGGATGAGTAACGTCAGGACGGTCGTCACGGATACCTCCAGGACTCAAGAAAAGAAAACAAAATCCTGAAAGATAAAAAGAACAATGAATTATTATTGCGCTGTCAGACACAGAGCAAAGATGTCTTTTCTTATTCTGCGAGTGCTCGCTTTTTATGAAGGCCATAAAACTTTCCAATCCATTTGCGACCGATGACCCTCAAACACACACACACACACACAAAGGGAACGTTAAAGGCTCACCAAAACTCAAACAATAAAAAGTAAAAAAAGATTTAAGCCATAAAACAATTACACCGAATGGAAATTCTTCACTCCAAACTGCCCCCACAAGAAACTGAACAATTAAATCTCGGTGTTTTTAGACTCTTCACGATGTTCCTACCATATTAACGGTTAGAGTTCTACGATGAAAAGCAAAAGATTTTAGCATGAATAATTTAAAGATGCACTCCAGGTTTGAGTTGAAATAAAAAATAAAAAAAAAAT
>JAQQZR010000023.1:2955476-2967595 GCA_030068235.1 Notoglanidium macrostoma | reverse complement strand
AAAAGAATCCTTTTGATGATATGCAAAGTTTACACAGTTTGGAAATCATATATTGCACAATGCAGCTAATTCTAGAAGTTAAATAAATCTGTCCAATAAAAAAAAACTTTTTTTTAACAATATTTAAAAACTCTCTAAGCCACTAATCACAGTCTATCCCATACATAAAAATACATATCTTTTACATTTTTTGTGCTTTATTGTGTAGGAAATTACGACAGATATATGAGACATGCTGGATTTCTAACAGCAAGAAGTCTAGAGAGCAAGAGAAATCACAATAATGATTTCTGTTCAGTTATAGTGTGTGTTGAGTGATTCGGAAGTGATTTAAATCATATATTGCCTTAAAAAGAGCCTTAAGTGTGGACAAAGGGCTCAAATGCATGAATGAACACTGTACCTAAACCTTAAAGTCTGTATATAAACATTCTACGCATAATGCAGGTTTGCTTGACGTCCATCTCTAAAACAAATCCATGACCAAAACTCAAACCCTAAACCTTACACTCTCAGAGACAAACGGTAATAAACTGTACTTTTCCTTATGGTGGTATACTCAAGTTTACACCTTTTGTAACTCTAATATGTATCTTTCACCTGGAAATGTTCATATAGTACCTATAAAAATGATTTAAGATACATAAAGGGCCCATAATTCATTTTTAATTATGTCAAAAGTGTTTAAAATAGAGTTCATTCACGAATCCAGGTACGAATAAAGTACAAAATGTTAAGGTCAAGTTTCAGGAAGACAGGCTGCGAGTGAGAGACGGAAATACTGTCCACACCAGTCCGTTTCCAGGACAGAAGATTATCATACTGAAGTAAATTAAATGTCATTAATGAAATGTATGCAAAACACTCAACCTAGAAGAACCAGGAAACAACAGCGCTTGTTCTATCAGCTTTTATTTAATCAACAACAAATACCCTCTGCTGACTGAAGTGGACTTTTAGTAGGTTTCTTTCACCTGGGAAAGTGTCCTGTAGCTTTAAAACTCATTTAAAGTAAATAACTGGACATTAGGATCAATGCCGTACTTCTCAACTGTGAACAAAATACTGAGAAATTATATAAGTGAAAGACAAAATTGTATCCAAATAAACTGCCTAAATTTAGTTAGTGTTAACATTTTCATCTAAATCTGTTTGAAGATTATTTTCGCTTTAAAACCTTGAAAACGTTCAATCTCAGTGAGTCTGCAGTATTTACCATTAGCTAAAATTCAACACGCAGTCTAGCTAATTTATGCTAGCTACTGGAATCCATGCTAGCTCAACCTCTTGCTAGCAAAACAAACAGGCTAACTTGCTTAAATATAGCAAGTTAATATAGCAAACATTAACTTTGTCAAATAAGATAGCTTCTAGGGAGATGAAGCAGTTGCTTTATTTTATATGAAATTTTGCTAACTCTGACAAACAAACATTTTACTGAGGTAGGCCCGGGGCACTCGTCCTGAAATTCAACACTGCAGTCTGGTGAATTCCTGGATATTTCTAGCAATAACTGCATCGTGTAGCATGGCAGGTACTTTAAAGGTGTAAATAAAAATGTAGTAAAACACCTAAAAGTACCAACAGCACTCAGCTACAGTGTAAATATGTGAAAATGATTACTTGTGTATAGTAACAAACTTGAGTATTAAACTTGGTACGTGTGTGAGCATGTTCATACCTCTTATGACTGTGTACATTTTGTTAAATGGAATTATTATAACTAAAGTGCATATACATATACATGTTCTACTCTTCACACTGACTCTGTGGTTATAGTTTTCTGAACATATTTGCATATATTTGTTAATATTTCACTGACAAACAGGTTTCACAGTAACCTCTGTGTTAGCAGGACTCAGAGCAACTGAACGCTGTTGCTGATTTTATTAAAGGAAGGCCATGCGAATCTCTCTCTGCTGTTGTAAATAATTAGTAGTAATATTCCGTGAACTATGTTGCACCTGCTAATGAAGGATAAGCTCACTGCCCGATGCTAGTCTCTGTATAAAACCTGATTTTAAAAACGAAGCAAAGAAAATAAGCTTATTTTCTTTTCTTATAAGTGTTATGAGCCTGGTGTCGATGGCGAGGTATCTACTTTTTTTTCTTTTAGAAATATGATGATGTAATGATATATCGCTATGATGGTACTTCATGATAATGAAATCTGACATAGGTGCACCGATATGATGTGCATGTGTAATGAATCTCACTGAAACATGTGACCCAGTTTGAACAAACAGGCCTTATTTTCAGAGTAAATCAGAGAAAACAGTATTTCTACATTGTTTAGATAAGCTCCTAATGGGTAAAATCATTTAACCCTTTAACGTATGAATTATTTAAAAATAGTTCCAGCTTCTTTATTACTAAATTGCATTTCTTATTAATTAGATTTTTTCCCCTAAATATCACTTTGATGCTAGGAGTTATGTATACAAAAATGGAAGGATTATACCTGAAATAACAATATATAAAAAATAAAAAAAATTGTTAAAATGTATTTTAACTAAAAGTTTTAATTAAATATAATGTCATTTGATGACCAAAATTACAAAATCCCAAGTAAAACATTTTTTTAGAGAGAGAGAGAGAGAGGTCTTCAATTTTTATTAATATATTAGAATTTTTCTTAACTTAATTTAAAATCAATCTTTAATTACGAAAACCCTACTTTTAAGTTTTAAAAGCCAAAGAAAGAAGGAAAGAAAGACCTAAATTCATCATTGTAGAAACTATTTATTTAATCTTAGGATTTTTTTTTAATTTGGGATTTTGGATAAAACGTTAGTAAAAATATAAAAAAAAGAGACTTGGCAAACATGATACGAGTTCCATTAAATTATAGTAATGGTCTTGTGATGTGCAGGGGGTTTAGGCCTACATCTTATATCTTCCAAAAAATCTTGGATCTTAAATCACAGACTAAGTATGGACACCGTGCATGAAAGTGTTTATGTGCCAAAAACTGTATCATACTGTATGTACAGTAACAAGGTTCGGGTTTAATATCAGTATATATATAAAATTTCAATATTCAATATTTTTCAATATTTCAGTTCAATATTTATTTCCCGGCCATTCTTCTTCCCAGTTTGGTCTTGGCTGATTCCCTCCCACCAGTCGTCATACAACAACTACTGAAGGTTAACATGTGCTTCCTCTGAGACATGTGAAGCCATCTACCACATCATGCCACTCCTGCAGTCACAGTGCGGGTAACATGCTCGGAGAAAAGCGCTATCCGCCCTCTTCCTTATGCGCGAGCTTACAGATGTCCCTCCCATCCAGAAATCACAGGCCGCTTTGCTCTCTTGGACTCCTGGCTACAGCTGGGGGTTTAAAACTCTGATGCTGACCCATGTGTTGTGCATTAAGATCTCCACACACAAGACTGGCATGAGAGAAATAATAAATAATAGGACACAAAGCGAAAGTAGCACCTTTGTTTGTTTGTTGTTTAATTGTGCTGCAGTTTATTGCATGAATCATCATGAATACAGTTTGTCTGAAACCATCAGACATTCTCAATGGCACTAAAGACCCATTGAGCGATCCTTCTTTCTGCTTTCACCTCCTAACCTCATCCATTTTCACACAAGCCTTCCTTCTGATCCACGTTCAGACTTAAAAACTGATATTTATGGGCAAATTTGACAAGATCATTTGGAACGTCTGTGGAGGGGAAAAAAGGGGTCTCACCGCCATCTAGTGGTCAGATAATGTAATACAGTGACAATGTGGAGGGAATGCAATAAAAATAAAATAAAAATCACCCGATAGGAAAAGAAAAAGAAAAAGAAAAAAAAAAAAAAAAAAAAAACACAACCACTAACCTCCACTTTGCAGGCAAGTAGCCCAGCCACAGGTTAAAACAATTTGTTTAAAATGGTCTCTGTCAGGGTGTAAACAAATTGGTCACTGAAGAGTCCAACTGTTTGAAAGAAGGGGAAATAAAAACCAAACAAACCGAACAGTGACTTAGCCACAATGAGCATCATTCATCAGTATCAGATGAGCAACATTCACATCCTCATCTATCCATCTATAGATACACACTTACATCACATATCCATATAATATATCTATACTTCAAGTCTTTCAAAAAAAATAATAAATATGCATACAATTCAAATAATCTGGGGTTTGATACTCAGCAGAAAGAAAAATAACCGGGTAGTGATTTGTAAAACATTCTTTCATTTAGCAGAGCTGAGACACAATCGCTTCTGTACATCGACATGACGGTCAATTTCCGACAAATGGAATAGTGTGTGAGTGTGTGTCCACACGCAACAGACGACAAAAACACACTCGATCCGTCGCTCACACTCACTTGCACCTCCATGAACATATAATCACAAACACATACCAGAGATCAACACCATATTCAGACGCATGCAAACACACACACACACTTCAGATGCTGATGATTAAATTAAATTAAATCCTAGTTTGGCTCGGTGAAGTCGTTCTGTCAAAAAATGTGACAATCCTGTAAAAACGCTTATGAAATTTTCCTTATGATTTAGAGGCATTTTATAGATTTTTTTATTTTTTTTGTTTTGTTGTTTTCTACAAATCCATATAATTAGCACATGACAAGGATTTCACTCTTTCCAGAAAAAAAAAAAAAAAAAAAAAGAAAAAAAACCAACAACAATAAAAAAAAAAATAAAGAAAAACCTTCATGCGTAATTCCGGTCCTGATTGTGTATTTTTTTTTCTCATTTTTAAAAATTGTCAGCTGTTTGTTAATTTTTTTGTTTTCAAATTTCAGTCTTTTGTATTTTTTTATTTTCATTTTTACCCTCAAGTCCAGGGCTTTGAGATATTGCTCCTTTGAGTCTCTCTCATTTTTTATTTTTATAATTATATATATATATATATCTTTTTTTAAGTCTTTGGTCCTTCACACCAATAAGCGAAGGGTCTCTGTGGTGGTGAGGTGGAGAGGACGACTAAAACTCCTCCACACCAAGCACAAGCAGTAAAGAAGCCAGTGGGGAGGGAAGGAAAAAAGTGCACAAGAAAATAAGTGGAAAAAACAGTCCAGATTTACTTGTCCCCAGATCGCCACACTGGATGTGTTCCTCCATTGTTTGTTTGCTTTTTCTTAAACTGCTTTAAAAATCCCAGATTTTGGTAAAGAGTGCCCAATAACACTGGCAGCGCCCCTCATGGTCAGGGAAGTAAGAGTAGACGAATGTCTGGGAAGAAAAGAGCGCGTCCTATCTGCACAGGTCCTCGTGCATCACCTCCCGCTGGTTTTTCCGTCTCTTGCCGGTGGTGTGGTGATGGGCCTTGCTGCTTTGGTGGCTCTTGCTGTTAGAGACGCTCTGCTGGGCCGGGGAGCTTTTGCTCGGCCGAAACTGTCGGCTCTGTCAAGAGAGGGGAACGAACGTAAATAATCAATAAATCTAATTACATCATGACTGGTCTCTTTACTCTAATTTCCAGGCATGTAACAGTTCATCCAGTTCACAATTTGATTCAATTCATGATATTGGGTTCATGATGAAATTTTGCCATGTCATTTTGGAGAGAAAAAAATAAATAAAATTTTTATTACCAAAAAAATGCAACATTATTTTCCTATTCTTTCTCAACTAAAAGATTTCTTTAGTTAAATTAAAATAATAGACTTTTGTTTCATTTCCTAAAAAACCAACAATAATTATTTACAAACATTCATACAGGGTGGAGTAAAATGTAACAGCCTATTAACTAAAATATTGCTTTGATTAAAAATGAAAAGTTAATAACAAATACATCTTTCCTTAGTAAACATTTGCGTCTCTTTCGAAAAAGACTGCTCCCATTTCTTGTTGAAACTGTTTGTAAAGTCAAAAGCACAAAAGCTCGTTCCCATTTTATAGCTGTTTTTGGTGTGTATTTTCACTGCATTAGAGCTCTGATCTCAAGTGTACTCCTGCTATTGCACGTAATTGCACCCTCTGCTGCCTAAATAACGCGATTACAGCTGGGGGGGGATCACAGTTCATTTTTATATTACAGTTTTATATATACAGTTCTATATTACATATTTCCAGTCATAAATTTGTATCAATTTTTTTACATTCTATATTGCTACATGTCTATTAATCTCCTAATGTAATCTAAGCACTAGTGTTGTTTTGCTTCTGAGCTCCCTTTCTTTTAAATTTTTTTAAACACTTCCTTGAGAGCATGTGAACACTTCAGGTAATCTCGAAGAACATCAGGGCTGTAAAAACCCAGCGCACAAGTCAGAACATGACTACGGCATTCCTCAGGATAACACCCAGATTTTCATTCTGATCCTTTACTGCTATAGTACAGAGTAAAGCTGACCACATAACATTTGTCTACATGTAGCCTTTAACAGCTGGAAGTTTGTTTTCGGTTCAAATCGTTGCAAGTTTTTATGCTAATAAGAGAAGATGAAGAAGCTGTGTTGATTAAGAAGAAAGTTATTATGATTCATCAGGAGAGAAGCAACTACACGTGATGTGTTTCTTGTTTAGCTGGGCAAGATGATATAATACTGATCTAGTAATTAAACATTATGATCGCTTTTAATAATGTTTCTTTTTTTAATCATTGGTAGCTGATTTAAGGTTAAAACTTTGTATTAAATCTTTAAAATTGAGAACAATTCAGATTTATTAACTCGCTTTTTAGAGTCAAATTTATTCCAAACTTCACCTTTTTCTCACAGGTCATTATACCAAAGCCACTTTCCGCCATTTTGTATTTACTTCTTCACCTTCACCCAGCGTTTACACCCTACCTGTATGCTTCCACACCTGTTTGCACTGATGGACAGCAGAATATTTACCTTGCTGCCTTTGTGGCCTGTAGTGGGTGTGGTAATGGGATGACTCTGAGCTCTGTGATTGGCCAGATTCCTCTCAGTGTTATCTCGGTGAGCAACAGAGCCCCGGCCAGACAGCTGTTTCACCGTCTTGCACGGCGTTCCGTCCGAATCCTGGGCACGACCGAGAGAGAAAAAAAAAAAAAAAAAAAAAAAAAACAGCCTGATCATCAGTTCTGTAAAAATTAACTGCCTTTATTTTTATTTATTTATTTTTTTTAAACACAGCATGTACTCACTGCATCACTGGACGTTGTGGAGGAAGGAGAGGGCGATGAGGATGAAGACGGCGATGAAGGTGAGGAAGGAGGCGGAGAGGAGGAGTTGGAGGACGCTTTACTGTTGTTGTTACACTTGTCCAGCTCCTGAGGCTCCAGGGTCACATCATTTCCTGTACAGACACGGAGGAGGACCAAAACACACAAGTCAGACAGCTATAACACTCTATGATAAGATAATAGAAAAAAATAACATTCAAAGAGATTGTACAGGGAAAATAAAAGGGCATAAATATTATAAAAGGCTTAATAAAGATCACAGTGCATTGCTCATTACAGGAAACGGAGCATGGTGCAGGACCTCATCGTCAAACTAAAGGAGTGAAGTTGATCATTTATGTCAAAATGATATTTAAACTAAAACAATATGGAGAAACAAATTATACTGTTATACTCTATAAACATAAAACTAATCTTGTAACAAAATGCTGAACCTGTCACATGGACCAAAATAAGTGATCTTACATAACACTTACAGAAAACTTATCTTGAGCCACAGAGACTGATAAGAATGCTCAGCGAGCTCACTATATTTTCAAGGGCTTGTTTCAAGGCCAACATAGCAATGAATAATTTATTGTGCAACTCCATTGCTCGCTGAAGGAAGCTTTGGCTAAAAACTGTATTTAGCTCATCATACTCATCATATACATCGTTATCTATTAACTTTGGTTACTTATGAAATTACTTGGTTCTTGATCTTGGTTAAAATTAAAAACATATTTCCGTTTATTTCAGAGAAATAATCTGGATTTGTGTCAATTAAAAAAAAAAAAGTTGAGCGGAATGGCTATCAGCGTGTACCGTTGCAGTTGATTGCCGCCTCGCTTTGTGGCTGCCCTCCCCATTGCTCGCTGATCCAATCACGGTACTCGATTACCTCCCTGGTGACGCGGATTATTCGGCCCAGAATACTGAGGGACAGAGAAAGAAAAGAAAGGAGTTTAGATTTAAAGAATCGTTCATATTGTGTTTCAGGTATCAGGTATGGACTTGTGTAACTGTGTCAAAGTGTGTAAGCGATGTGTATAGTTGTGTGTGTATACACCTTTCAGATTTGTTGTTGGGGTAGTGCTTGGCGATGGGAGACACAGCGTGGCTCAGAACCACATATGCGTAATCAAACGCTTGTTTCACCTGCATGGCCCCATATGAGCTCCTTCCAACATCGTTACCTAAAATCACACACACACACGCCAAGTCAGGATAATACACACAATCTTAAGAAAGGTTCCACTACTTTTTGCTCCAGAGAGAGTGAGTGTGTGTGTGTGTACCCGGCTGCAGAGGATCCTCGATGTACAGCATGGATGGTCTGTATCCGTCCAGCATGCCTTTCAGCACCTCGTCTTTGGCCACGTATGAGCCACCATCTTTAATCCTGATGCCCGTCTTCAGGTAGTTAAAATTTCGGCCGTACAGTTCAAAGAACTCTATGAGCAGGACACCCATGTTGGAGTTGGGAGTGCACACATCCTCCCTGTAGTGTAGCTGCACAACACATACACACACTGCTGACTTCCCATGACTTTCACATCCGATAATAAAACAATCAAGTACACAGTACACCATTAAATATACACACCTATTTTGCTAAATGAATGAACTTTTTTTTTTTTTTTTTAATGTCAGGCTGTATTCACACTGATCTTCTTGTTTGTTTTCCCCACTTCTAAAAGTTCCACTTTTCATAAAAGTGCAAGTGATTTTTTTTTTCTCTTTCTGACCAATCAGATTGCAAGACAAGGGTTAAAGTGAAACATTAAGCAGATCTGATAAGATTTGACATGTTACATCAAAAACATTTTAATGCTAATATTCCAACTAACAATAACAATGTGTGCATTATTCTCCTCTTTATGATAGCTTGATCTTTAATCATTATTGCAGTTGATGAATCTAATCTAGATCACGAAGTTAGGTGAGTTCATTATCAGATAGTAACTAGGACTGGTAAGACTGTTGCTATGGTTACAGTGTGCACATTATGTGAGCTGATTTTTCCATTTATTTATTTTAAGTCTCCAGCCATGGCAAGTTAGAAGGTGCAAGTATCTCAAGTGCTGATACTGGGTGTTTGTGTGTGTAGGTTAACTGGTGGACTGGTATGTGTGTGTGCGCACGTGTGTGTAGATACCTGTAGGAAGCTGACAGCCATGAGAAACAGGCTGTAAGATCCGATGCCACCAGTAAACACCTCATTCAGCTCTCTTTGCAGCAGGAACTGTTTTAGCACCAGCACCAGGTGCGGCAGCATGGGGAATTTCTAAAAAACACACACACGTAATAAACTATAAGAAGTTAAGATGACCTGCCCAAACAACAGGACTCAACTTTGTCTGTTTTCAGTCAGGGTTGTGGCATGCACATATTCTGACAACACACACACACACCTTTTTGAAGTCTTTGATGAGATTGGCAGCCTTCACACCACTCTGCATATTAAAGCTGATGTCCACCTTGACCTCAGTGCGAGCATCTGTCAGCTTGATAATCGGAACCTGGGTGGACACAGATATACAGAATGCAAGTTTTAATACGTTCTGAATCCTGATGAGACCACACACACACACGCACACGCACACGCACAAACAGTGTACCGTTGCTTTATCGAGCACTTTGACCGAATTCTCGTCTGCGACGTTCCTCTTGCGCAGCGCCTCCTCCAGCGTCCACAGAGGAAGTGTCTCCCAGTTTCCGAACACTACCAGGTCTATATCACTGACACACACAAAAACAGGTTTATATGGTCCATCATGTCCTCATCACTAACCTTAATACACACACACACTCCTCAAAACACACCATGCTTGAACATTCATAGCAAATGTGTGTCTATAAGCTTCATCTGTTGCTATTAATTTTATCAGCTGGACTTTTATGACTTATTTGAGCTGAATTATTAATTAATATTCAGTTAAGATGTACTGCATTATTCAACATCCACAATAAAGTCAGAATATCTGTACTAGCCCCAGGGTGAAGCAACCTTGGTATCCATTATTTCTTGTCCCTTATTAACCGGACTAACTCAGAAGTCCACCTGAGGACTGCTGTCTTCCAAGGGCACTTATTATTACGCCTACATCCTAAAAATAAACTGTTTTCTAGGTGAGAGTCAAATAAATGCTTGTGAAACAGTTCTAACGGTGACGCCAAGTAGCGAGATACCAGAACAGCAATAATCAGTAATCATACAACAGCTGCATGAATTACTGTAATTAACACTTCACTTAGCAGACAATATATATAGCATTAAAAGATAAGCATGCAACAATTCACCCATTTCGTGATTTGATTCAATTCACAATACCGGGTTCGCGATTCAATTTCTCCACAATATGTAGAAAAATTTTATTACCTAATAAAAAGCAACTTTCTATATATTCTGAACATTCGGCAATTTCTATTTTATTAAAAATGAAAAAAGTTCTCTCTTAAGAATTAAACAATCTTACAGATAAACAAACTATTTGCTTGTCATTTTTTTTTTTTTTTTTAGCTTTCAGCAGTTAGCAAAAAGTTAGCTCTGACTTCTTGCTGAATGTGTTTGTAAATGAGCACAAAAGCTCATTCCCATGTTAAATCTGGGGATTTTTTTTTTGTGCGTTTTCTCGCAACCTTAGAGATGTGTTACTTCTGCCTATGGGTGACATCATGCATTTTCCCTCTATTGTAAGTTAATATCCCCTCTGCTGTCTAAACAATGCAATTACAGTTAGTAAAAACTAAGATAAGTCGCGGTTCATTTTTACTTCCATTGACTCAACATCATAAATTTGTATCGTGAATTATAATTGCATGATATACCGTTACATACCCATCATAAGACGTTAATACTATTCATAATTGGTCGTTTAATTTTACACACAAGGAGGTGTGACATATGTGATATGTAAAAACGTTTATCATTTCACATCATGTGCTATCGTTTATTTTGTTGTGTCGCAAATCACACTCTTCACAGCAATATTTTTCATCAGTTGGATGACGCTTTGTGTTCTTCCACACGGCACGCATGCAGGAAGGAAATGTTTATGAAGGCGGCGCAAACAAACAAGAGGAGAGAATGTGACGCAGAATGGGATAATTCCAAACAGGAAAAGGACTCTGAACCACCCATACACAAAATGAGGAGCTCGTATCTAAAAGAGGGGCCACTTCCAACACTTCACATTACTTCAAACACCAATAACCTCTTTTACCACCTACGCAAGAATTGTGTCAAACAGTATGGAGAGAGTCTACAGACGACAGCCACAGCGGTGTGATCAAAACAAGCCCCGGACTGAGATGTTGCAAGAGGCTTTTGCCCGCAGCACACCATATGGCAAAGAATCACAGAGACGGAAGGAGATAGCGACTGCCATTGCAGCTTACGTCTGCAAAGTCACGGCCTCGATTTACACAGTCAAGAACCGTTGGAATCACAAGTTGGTGGGAACACTTGACCCCAAGATAATAATGTAATAAGAACTAGGCCTTTCCAAAACTATTTACTTCACTGAATTTATAGAAAATGTGCTATACCACAATATATATATCGTTATCTGCATATGAAATGACCTATATCTGAATTGGATATATCACACGGCCCTAACACACAAACACTCAGGGGCCAATTTATTCCACTAATCCAGATTTAGTCGACATGTCACCGTAGTATGGCCATGACCTGCTGTGAGATCTTTCTCCAAATGTTCATTCAGCTCAGCTAAATTTAGTTTAATCCCAGTCAGGCTCAACACACGACGACCACAAAAATAAAAAAAATCCCACATAAACAACCCCAGCTCCTAGGCTCTAATGCAATCCAACCTTGATTTAACCCAACAGCATTAAATTTACTCCTTCGTTTCATTCACAGTACAAATATTCAAAGTCCTACATATAGCCGAGTGTTTTTTTCCCCCAGATAAGTTTCAGATAAGAGTTAGGTGTTTGCACAAGTTTAAAAAAAAAAAAAAAAAAAAATTATATAT
>JAQQZR010000023.1:2924998-2955376 GCA_030068235.1 Notoglanidium macrostoma | reverse complement strand
TATACACACACACATACACACACACACATACATAAAGTGGTGAAGCTTACCTCGTAGGCAAATACAGGCCGGTGCTGAAACTGCCAAACACCTGGACCTGTCAACAACATGAGGAAGGGGAAGCTGAATATCTCTCTCACACACACCTCACTCACGTGACATTTTGCATGTACCCCAAGTGCCAACATTACTTAAAAAAACAGATGCTATTTTCTAAGTGCAAAAAGTGACAGTAAGGGAAGCATCAAGGCAAGATTCTGCCCTTTTTAAAATGGAACCAAGACACTAAAGCCCCGCCCACTTTTTATTTTATTTTATTATTACTGGCTTACATGATGGAGGCTTGTAAACTCCCAAGTCAAAGTCCGGCTTGATAACGTTGACGGAAAGTTAAAAAAAAAAGTGTTCATAAAGAAACACGTGTCTCTTTCATGTCTCGTGTACAGATTGAAACATTTACAGGTGGACACTATCAGTGTAGGAAGGGGTCAAAACTCGTAAACGGTATATATAGCGAGATATCCGAGTCTCTGATCTATGACAAATGCGTTTCTGTCTGTATTTCAGAAATACTCCCCTGAGCAGAGGATAGCTATCTAAACTTTCAGATCCTCAATTAAGTTAAAAAACTTTTTTGTTAAATCTTACAGAAGTGAGAAATGTGGTGTGTTTTGTTAGTATTTCACGTTGGTGTCAGCATCGTGGTAAAACAGCTACGATTCACGACCCATATTTAAACTCGGGCAGAAATAAACACGCACGTGTAAAGACCCGAGTGTAAAATGCACCGAGCGAGCGCTGACCCCCGTCGAACCTTCGAATTGGTCATTTCTTCACTGCTCCATTAGACTGCTTACTCTAGCAATGACCTCAAATGTGTGTGAAATCATCTGACTGTCAAATAGAAAGACAGAAGTGCACTTGGAGAAAAAGGGGCAGTCGTGGGTTTGCTTGCCATTTCAGAAAGTCATCTTCTTAAAAACAGATTGTGTGTGGGAGAGCGGAATTCAATAAGAGCTACTGTGCAGGTTTATAAGAACGGTCCAGTGAAAATAAGGAAGAGACACACACACACACACACACACACACACCCACCCACACACCCCCACCCCCACACCCACCCCCACACACCCACACACCCACACACACACCCACACCCACACACCCACACCCACACACCCACACACACACCCACACACACACCCACCCACACCCACACCCACACCCACACCCACACCAACCTGCTGAAACTAAGACACAGTTAAACAGAAAACAATGATCAATAAGGATATAAACAGAAACAATGATCCTTGTATCATCATCAGTTCCTGATCAAAGCATAATAACGTGAGATGTGTTTGTGCATGCTTACATTCGTGTGCGCGCGCGTGTGTGTGTGTACACGTGAGAGAGAGACAGAGAAAGAGACAGACATACGTCTGCACTGGGCCATAGGTCCTTGATGACTCTCTGGATCCTGTCGACAACTTCCAGCCTCATCCGCTCTTCCTCTGGCCGAGGAGACATGTACTCGTAGAAATCTTTAATTTCCTCATGGAGCCTAGAGAGACAGAAGGACAGACAGAGAGACAGATTTGTGAGAAATCTAAATTCTGATCAGCATTCCAGTCTGAGGGCATTATCTTTATACACACACATGTACTTTTATCTTAGTGAGGACACTCGTTGCCCCTGCATTCCCCAGCCCCTTACCCCAAGCTTAATGATGACAGCTAAATGCCTAACCTAGACCCTAACCCTAACCTAATTCTAACCTGAACACCAGCTCTTAACCCTCAAACAGCCCTGTGAAGAAGTGAGGACCAGCCAAAATCTCCTTTCTCTGTGGGTTAAATACATGCAAGTACAAGTACAAGTAGACATGCACACACACACACACACACACACACTCCCTGTAAAGTAATAAAGCTGTGTAGGTGTGGATTTGCGCAAAGCAGTAATTCAGGTAATTTTGCCAAGTGATGTAATGGGAGCATGAAGGGCGTGAGAAATAAAGTGCACCATAGTGGGAGGGGCGGGTGAGCGAGATTGCAAAATGTGCCATATAAAAAAAAATTAAAAAAAATAATAAATAATAATCTAACAAATAATCATATAAAATAAAAAAAGGTGGCATGAAGTGAAGGCTGCCCGTGGTGCGTTAGTTATGACCGGTGCATTTTAGGCTACTTCTGGTTAAAGTGTGCATGATATTCATATTCATATTCAATATGATATATTCATATTTTCATATATTTCAATGCAAACAAAGAGCAGAAGATTGGACTGGCTTTGCATTTGAGTACGTTACAGTTGCGATACGAGGTGTCTGATGGGTCACTCAGTTCAGCAGTAGGTTATAAAGCATGTGTAGGCTCAGGATGGACTTTGAGTGAAAGTCGTGCTCGCACGCTCACATTTACAGAGGATCGTCTGAAAATAAGTTCCTGGCTACTGATCAGTTTTTCCCCTTTAGTATGTCTGCCGCTACCACTACAGTGATGCACTTGCTAAATGTTATGCACATGTGTGGTGCAATAGTCTGGGCGTTTTAGAATCATTTCCCATTCATCTGTGGAGAGATTTAAAAAAAAAAAAAAAAAAAAGAAAAAAAAAAAAAAATAAGGGCCATGTACCATAGACCTAATCCTTTTCAGAACTAATAAGGAACAAGATTAATTTTCAAAAAGCTACATGAGAATGGCAGTACTCTCAGAAAAGAAAGGAAACAAAGCTGTTCTGGTGGTAAACGCGGTGACAAGTCCGACACTGTGGTACACGTCCTATACTGTGGTACGGCAGTTTTAATAGGTGATCGACTGTCCAGTCTGCACAGATACACATATGAACTAAAAGCTGGGTCTCTCTGCTGCGTTTCGCCACTTGATACAATTGGAAGAAGGAAGTGAATTCCTAATGATCCATTTTAGAGATCTTCCTGGATGAGGAAAGGGCTTTAACAGATGTTTTAAAGGACAAGAAACAGCCATGTTAAGAAGCAGACTAGATTACCAGAATATAAATCTTGCAAGGTGGTGAAATGTCATCAGTAGCTTTGAGGACAGAGCTGTGCCCAACTCCATATACTAATTTCCTTTTTAATATTTAAAATAAATCTGTTGTAACAAAGAGGACTCGAGGTTTATGGGCAAGCCTGCCTTTCAGACAGGAAGCATCTGTGTTGTGTGTGTGTGTGTGTGTGTGTGTGTGTGTGAGAGAGAGAAAGCATTGGACTTGGCGACAGGCATTTCTGCATACCGAGGCCATCGGTTTTCAGTTTAAAACAACACTCTACTGTCTGACTTTCGTTTCCTCAGAACTGCCTCTCGGACCACACGAGCACACGGGGATCGAGATCACTCCTCTGTAGCCGATCAGTGAGCCGGCTCCACAAGTTACATAACCACATGTCTCTGACAAACACACACACACCCCTTCACTCTTGGTAATCTGCTGTTTTGAACAGAGCAACATTTATGCAACATGGAAAAGGCCTGAGACGTGTTTGTCACACACACAAACCGAAGGGGAGATAAACTCATAAGCATGCACCTGGGACACAAAAACAGCACATGCACAGACACGCACTCTTATTTGGGGTGACAAGCTGTTTACCGTACACAAGATACAAACACACAGAACCAGCATACAGGCAATCTCATTTCCATGAGCAGAAAGCCTAGGTCGGATCCGATTCTCGATTTGCATGTGACGTCATAGGTCATGCGATGTTTGTGTGTGCAGCCATCTCATTAGGCGAGAGTGTTTCCGTGTTTGTCCACCTGCTGATGCACCGTCCTTACTTTTCAAAGAATCGACAGAGCTGAACATCGCTGTGTGCCTGCGTCAAGCCTCCAGCAAGAACAACGTAGTACTTAGTTTTCCTACATTTCCCTCCGATACGGAAACCAGGCCACAACGGAACTTTACAGTTAGTCCGAGTTTGTAGCCTCAAAAAAAGAAGAAGAGGATTTTAGTGAGCCAGGGTGAGGGACCAAGCGACAATTTTTCCGATACACCGTCAAGACCAAAGGTTTTAGAGAGGAGAGAGGGACTGGCGAAGGCTGACACACCGGGCGAGGAGGCCGATTCTGTCCTTGAGCACCGCGACTACGCTCCGGATCCCGCAGTTGTGGACTTGGCTCGCGATGAAAACATGCCTCTCAGAGGAGATCCTCCAGCTGAGGAAACAAATTGAGAAGCTTACTATGAAGCAGTGGTTTGGTGGCCTATTCAGCGTTTTGCTGGCTCAGACAGAGGCGTTCGTTGTTGTGCAAGGTGAGATGTCCAGCGGGCTCAGATTAGAGGTACTCAAATGTGTCGAGATAAACATGTTCACCTGTCCTAAATAAATTTTAATGGCCAGTTAATATATATATATATATAAAAATGAAGAGTGAATAATGAAGGCTATGTAATCATGTTTGTCATACTTCACATGCTGGCTAACTCAATGTGCATATGGGCAATCGGCAAAAAGTAAAAAGCCGTTCGAAGAAAACAGCAATGCCTTTGTATGTGTGACCAAAGATGGCTAACCAATATGGCATCAGCCAACATCACATGCGCTCACGGGGTAAAGCATGGTGTCGTGTCAGTGTCAAATCCAAGCCAATATATATTCAAAAATATGGCAAAACAGACAGTCGGATTCAGGAGATGAGTCAATTGATATGTGAATCCCAAACGATCTACGCAAGCGTTTTGAACTATCCGATATTAAAAGGCTCTTCCTGGAAGCCCCGCCCCCTTCCTACGTGCGTTCGACTCGTGCTACATCGATTAATGTAAAATAAATTCCATCAGTGTACAGTTCCGTCTATTCTAGTATTGGAACAGTAAAGGCAATTCTTTTGGTTCTGCTATACGCTGTGATCCAAAGATGAATATCAGAGAACAGATCGGAATTCCAGCTTCCATTTCCTAATAATTATCATTTAGACGCGTTTAAAAAAAAAAAAAAAAAAAAAAAAAAAACAAAAAAAAAAAAAAAAAAAAAAAACACCTTCTCACCAGCCCAGCAAATTTTTTCATGTGATCAAAGTATTGGACCTTGTGACTGACAAGGGTTTGAGCCCTGGGTTTCACCAGGGAAAACAGCATTTGCTGTTAAAAAGGATAAACCATCATGGAGACCAGAGAGCTGTCTATGGGAGAAAAACAAGCCATTTTGTAGCTGAGAAATGAAGCGAATACAAATTGACAGATCTGAGCCATTTGGAAGCAGTGGGCATAACTAATACAACAATGTGGAATATCCTGAAGATGAAAGAAACCACAGGTGTACTAACAGACACGGAACCGGTTGGCCAAGGAAAACAATGACTCAAAACTCAATGCCAACACAGCAAAGGACTTCAGGTTTTAGCCTAGCCAAGTTAATCACCAGACATTAACCTACCTGAAGACTGAAGGCAAAAACTCCCAGAAACAAACACGACAAAGAAGCTGTGCTACAGGCACCACAAAAGAACACACCAGTTTGGTGCTGCCGGTGGGTCACCAGCTTGATGCAGTTTTTGCAAACAAGTGATACGCCACCAAAGGTTAAGCGTTATTCATCATCTTCTCCAATACATTTGCTCGCTGTGTGGTTTGCTACAAAAGGCGCCACGTTTTAAGTTGTTTAGCAGATCTAGATGTAAATATCAGGAAATGTGAAGTTAAAGGTGTTTTAAAATTCCTTACTTGTACAAATAGAATGGAAGATGTGTAGAACATGATAAAAATAACAGTGTGTTAAGCCGCTGCTCCAGCAAAAGTTGCTGAGAAAACCAGGTCTGAAAAACTGACTTCTGGTCAGGAATGTTTGTGTTTGGATGGGCCTCCTGTCGGTCATTCTGTAGAGACCCTACAGGCCACTGTAGATCCTGGGGGGTGTGGAGCTTCATGAACATAAGGATCCAGATCAGTTCTCGTGAGTAACAAATCAAAATCAATTAAAAAAATCAAATGAATGCTACGCACCATGGTCCAGCTCCTGGAAGTCAGGAAAGAATTATTAAAATTATTAAATTGTTAAAGTCATCAGTAAACAAAGAACAACTTGTACAGTCCTGCTGTTTTGCCAATGAACACGCTTAAAAAACAAACAAAAAAAACCAGATAAAAAGCAGTGAAACAAACAGCGTTCAGTTTGAGGCTTACAAGAATCAAACAAGCTCCTCGTTTTATTACTCCATTTTAATGACTCCTTCTGATAGATCTGGGAGATATGATACGAGGTCTTACAGCTCGGAGATCTCCAACAGGTGGTGTGGATCCCAGACGCTTCACACTATCGCTCTTTCCTAATGATCTGTGCGAGTTCACATTTCCACTCTGGCCACCAGCCAGGCTGTTAAACAAATAGATGCAGTTAAAGCTGGTCTATGGGGCCTGAGGGGAGCCCGAGATCTCCTGTTCATCACCTAAATAAGTGGGGAATCCCTGAGACACACAGCAAGGACTGTGATCCTCTCTCTCTCCTTCTAGTGTATGCCGTTCCCTTTCTCTCTCTCTGTGATGTTTCTTCATGCTCCCTCCCCCTCCTGTGTTCAGCTGTCTCTCTTTCTACTGCGTTCTCCATCTCTTTCTGTTCTCCCCTTCTACTGGGTTCTGTTTCCCTTGCCCCTCTCCCTTGCTACTTTATTCTCTCTTTCATTTCATACATTTGCAGCATTTGTAAGATGCCCTTATACAGAGCAACTTACATTTCTCTCGTTTTATACGACTGAGCAGTTGAGGGTTAAGGGTCATGCTCCAGGACAGTGACAGCTTGGCAGTGCTGGGGATTTGAGCTCATGACCTTCTGGTCAGTAGTCTAACGTCCAACGTCTTAACCACTGCTCTCGCTTTCTCACCCCTTCCGTGTTCTCTCTCTCATGTTCTGTAGTCGCTCTCTTTTTCTCTTGAGTTCTGCTCTGCCTGTCTCTCAGTGCTGGGTCTGCGCTCCCTCTCTCATTCTCTTCTCTCTCTCTCTCTCTCCTGTGTTCTGCAGTGTCTCTTTCTCTTTTTCTTGTGTTCTGCTTTGTGTGTATATGCTGTGTCTGCTCTTTTGCTTACTCTCACTACTGCGTTTCGCTCTGTCCGTCTGCCATTCTGCGCTCTCTCTCCCCTTCTGTGTTCCGTCTCACTCTCTGCGGTCTTCTGATTTGTTTCTCACTCTTCCTCCTCTCACACACTGATGTGTTCTGCTCTCACTCCCCTTCTACTGTGTGCCATCAGTCTCTCCTGTGTTCAGCTGTCTCTCTCTCTCTCTCTCTCCCCCTCTGTCCCTCCCCCCCCTCTCTGTGTGTGCTGTTCCTGTATTCCCTCTCCTCACAAAACCACAAACAAGAATCTTTGCATGACTGCACTAAAGGCTTTCCCTCTGGTTTTATTTTTTCCCTCTCCACAATGTCACACGTCATATCAGGAACTCCCTCACTCCGTTGCGACCGATTGGCCGGTGGCTCAGTGACATCACTGTGGAAGGAATCGGGTGTCCGGGTGCAACGGGGGTGGAGATTGTTTTGGACAGATGGGACTCGCTGGCCGTGCTGCGAATATAAACAACGCCGGATTCCACACTTGCCTGCCTACACAGTACAAACACAAACACACACACACACACACACACAAGAAGCCTCCTTTTCTCTTTTCTCACCACACCTAAAATTTGGGATTAATAATTAATTTACAGGCTCAGATAAACAATTTCAGCACTATCTGAGGTAAACAAACATCTCAGATGTCTTTATATGTATAAAAAAAAAAGTGCACCTTTGATACCTCTATTAAAGACACACGTTACGTTCACACACAGACAAAAAAAACATAGCAAAAAAGAAAAAAAAAACTGTACGGTGTAAGTTAAAGCTTTGTGACTAAGTGCTGAGGAATGCTCTACTACAAACACACACTTGATAATTTTATTGGAAAGAACAGCCCTTTCTGCGCTTGAGGCTTTGCAAGCTGTTACACATTCCAGTGTTAGGATGGAGAAGTGTGCAAATAAGTTCACACCTAACGCTGCGCCCACGTAAATCACACACTAACAAACATCTGACACGTCCGACGTCTGAACTAGACAGCAAAATGATTCCACGGCACAATGTCGAGGGCTGCAGCGATGCTCCGAGCAGGATTTAAAAATGATTTAATCTACGATACCAAACGTACTGATCACCTTTACATGGAAAACACCTTTGTGTCAGATATGATATCTCTCTAATCACTGCAGGGCCTGAATTTAAAGCCCTGAAGTTAAAATGAAACAACTCAAATGTGTGTTGCTCAACAAGGGAACAGGTCAACAGGTGATGGAAAGCATGTCGCTGCCATGTGAGGCAAAAATGAACTGTTCTGAATTTTCATGGTTGTGTTTAAGCTGTTTTAGAGTCAAAAGACCAAACCAAGTGTCATTCATATGGTGTTGTGGATCAATAAATAATCATACACAATGATCCTTGCACATTTCTGACTAACTCGAACGTTCTCTGGTTTAAAATAAAACTTGCTTTAAATAGTTAAGGTGCTGCTGACTTTTGCACGCTTTAACAATCTTGTTTACTTTCTTTGATAATGGGAAAAAAAAAAAATCCACCACTACTCTACTCAAAATTTTAATGACAATGCAGTGATAGGTGTCAAAAATTTGGCAGAGTGTCTCATTACAGGGACTGCTTTAAACTTTAGGGATATATTATAAATGGAGTTGTGTTGATCAGTGTTTGTCTCTATGGGTTTAGAAGTCAGCTATGGAAATGTCACCTGGATTCGCTAACTCACACACACTCACACACACTCACACACACTCACACACACTCACACACACTCACACACACTCACACACAGTTGTGGCATTTAAAAAAGGAAACCTCTGCTTTAACCGGTTAGCAAACCTAATATGGCTGAAACACGAAGATTCAGACAGGTTGGATATGTCCATGTGCTCACTGATCAAGCACATGGCTCAGGGGAACGAGTGACGGTCTCCTCGCGCTCACGCACGCACAGACCTGATAACTAGCTAAACTAGCTACTAAGCTAAGCTGACTCACCCAATGATTCCCCCGGAGTAGTTTCTGCGTTTCCACGGCGTGCCCGCGGACAGCTCCGCGTCCGGCCCGGCAGAGCCGTTGAGTGACAGGCTGCGGTTGTAGTCGAACGTGCTCGCCTTGTTCTCGCGTTTGCGCTTGTTGCGCTGCGCCGCGGCGGCGTCCTGCGCCCCGCTCCACGCTCCCCCAGCGCCGGCTACAACGCCGCCGCCGCCGCCGCCACCACCCCGGCCTGCCGCCGCGGCACTCCGCTGATTGTAGTGGTTGTTGTTGACTACGATATTATTGCTTTCCAACGGAATGAAGTCCCGCTGCTCCGCGATTTCTCCGGACATCCCCCGGTGTTTAGGCTCACCGCAGTCGGGAGCCGCGCCGCTGTCCGTCGCCACGGCACCGTCTCCGCTCGGCTTGGGGCTCGAGCTGTATCCGCCGCCGCCTCCTCCTCCACCTCCCCCTCCTCCACCACCAATTCCTGCTGCTGTTCCTGCTCCTCCGCTGCTGTTGCTGCCGCCGCCTCCGTTACCGTTACCGTGAAAGTACAAATTACCGAGGCCCTGCGTCGTCTCCCAAATCTGCATCCACAGGCTGTTAGCGGGTCCACGCTGTTCTGGCTGAAACCAGGCGATTCTAGGATCCATCAAACGGCCCCAGAATTAAAAAGAAATAGTAATAATACGCCAAGGCGTGTTCGCTTAACCGACCTTAACGTTACCCCTAAAGCTAACGCACTTGAACGAGCTTCTAGAACACCGAAAAGGAGAGATAGAGCGAGCTAGCCAGCTAGCTAACTTGCCTTTGCTAGGCTAGCTAGGTAACTTTGCCCAGCAGCCGTTTTTTTAATTCACAACACAAATATCCCTAAATCGCTGTAAGATTCCATTAACGTGGCACAAGTCGCGAGTGCTGGTGAGTTTTGTTCAGCGTCCACGAGTGGAAAAGTCGGAGGAAACGAAACCTAGAGTCGAGCGAGACGAAGGAGCGTTCGCCTATGTCGAAGTCAATCTGACCCTTCTTTCCTCCTCCTCCTCCAATCCTCTCCTCCTCCCCTCCAGCGCTCGCTCGCGACCCTTCAATGGCGGACAGGGCTGCGCGCGAGGGCACTACTGCGCAGACTCCGTAGCGCGTGCACGCATGCAACAAGCGCAGGAGCGAGGATTTTGTATTTGTACATAATATTCCCATTCAAATTTATGCCACAATTCTCGAATCTGATTGGTCAGGTGTGGCTCGTGTAGATTATTTAAAGTAGTTCCGGCTGCGATTGAAAATCACAGGTTTATATTAAAGAGCTCGTGCTAATGCGTTTTGGTTTTTATAGTAACAGCTTAAGACTAACAATAAACTAATTAAAAAATGCGTTGTTACTTATTTTAAAAATTTTTAAAAAGGTTTTTGTAAAAGTTTATTTACATTAGTGCTTTAAAGTTTGTTAACCCTTTAGAATTTTCGATATTTCTCCATAAATATGACCTAAAATATCAGATTTTCATCTTGGAAGAATTTTAGCCCATTGCTCCGTGCAAAATAACTTCAACTCTGGGATGAGTTTCCTCACATGAACTGCTCACACTACATTTCTATTGGATTAAGATCGGGACTTTGACTTGGCCTTTCAACAACAGTAACTGTTTTCTTCTTTAAACATTCTTTGGTAGAACGACTTGTGTGCATAGGGTCGTTGTCTTGCTGCATGTCCTGGCATTTTCTGTCAGAAAGTTCTGGTTTAATTCAGAATTCATTGTTCCATCAAAACTGTCTTAGCCCGGATGCAACAAAACGGCCCAAACCATGGTACTACCACCTCCATATTTCTCAGATGGGATAAGGTTCTTATGCTGGAATGAAGCATTTTCCTTTCTCTAAACACTATGCTTCTCATTTAAACCAAAAAGTTCTATTTTGGTCTCATCCATGCACAAAATTTCTCCAGTAGTCTTCTGGCTTGTCCACATGATCTTTAGCAAACTGAAGATGGGCAGCAATGATCTTTTTGGAGAGCAGTGGCTTTCTCCTTGCAGTCCTGCCATGCACACAATTGTTGTTCAGTGATCTCCTGATGGTGGACTCATGAACATTAACAGTAGCCAATGTAAGAGAGGCCTTAATTGCTGAGAAGTTCCCCAGAGTCCCTTTGAGACCTCGTGGACTATTACATGCTTTGTTCTTGGTATGATCTTGGAGTATTGGTTGAAAACTCCTGGAGAGGGTAAAAATGACCTTGACTTTCCTCTGACTGTGGATTGGTGGAGTCCAAAGCCTTTAGAGATTGTTTTTAATATTTATGGAAGGAATCTTGGTTATAAGCGCTTTGTAACGATGTTTCCCAGCTCAGGAAATCTTCAGGACAGAGGAGTTTAAACTTTCTGGGTTTTTTTGATGGCAAGATGGCGGCTCACACAGTTGCAGCGGCTCGGTGCTCTCCCCTTCGGAGTTCTGTTTTTGTTTTGTTTGTGTTATTCTTCTAATCAATGTTCTCTTATGCCACAGGGACTGCACCTACTTTTGTTGTACCTGTTACAATGACAATAAAGATATTCTGATTCTGATTTTTTTTCTGCAAAATACCAAGCTCTGTCTTTTGAGAGAGAGAGAGAGAGAGAGAGAGAGAGAGAGAGAGAGAGAGGAAGAGAAAGAGGCTGGTGAGTGAATGAATGTTTATCACAGCTCTGACAGGCTACAACAGGAATTAACTTGTCTCCCAGATGTTCCAAAACATTACATGAAACAGGGTGCCTGAAAAGTCAGGAACCAATAGGTGGGTTTCCATTGCAGTTTTGCACAAAATAGAAGCGAATCTTTTAAAAAAGTCAATAAAACACAATTGTGAATGGTCTGTGTTTCCAGTGTTTAATGTTATGAGATTAAAGCTAGGTTTTCTTCTCTCGCACTAGTCATTCAAATTAAACATGGCGACGGATCTCCAAAACCTGACAGGTGATGGCACGGTGATTTCGATTGCATCCACTACCTCTTCATGTTATGCCATGTGACATAAATGCAAACTTTCATTTTGTGAAATATGCTTTGTCAAATCATGACAAAGGTGAAAACCTCCTCATTCAAGTGTATAAACCTTTTTGCAATAGTTGTTTTCTTTTTCCATTGATCGTTTTTTTAGTTTGCAATTTCAGATTGCACGTAAATAAAACATTCCAATTATTGGCAAAACACAGGTGTAAGTGGAATAATACACTCCACACCATGCTGTTATATGATAATAATGCACTTCAGGGAGGGGTAGTGGCACACTGTTTGCATGTTGTGGCTCATCAGCTCCCCCCACTTCCTGCAAAGCACTGGTTTTAAAATAAACATTTCTTGCACAATTGATATTTAGTTGAGCCTTCTATGGAGACAATAACAACACTGAGCCTCGCCCTGTGGTGACTAATAAGTTAGGAGAGACTTGTAAAGGAACTTGGATAACATTTTATTATAAAGTTTGCACACATCATGGAGTGCAGTCTTCAATTCACACCTCAGGTTTTTAACAAGGTTTAAATATTTAGATATAAAAGGCACAACTTGCAACCATTTCTGTGTTGATTCAACTGTTTGTTTAGGATAATCACACTGAAAAATGCAGCTATGGTCAAGTCATAACCTGTAACGATAGGAACTCTTGACAGTCGAGTCAGATAATTTGGTTCGGCTCACCGAGTTGAGCGACTCTTACGAATCCCAAACGGCTCCCTGCCATTTTTGGTTTTAAATCGAAACTGGAAAACGTAGGAAAACCTATGAAACATTACTTTACATTCCAATTATCAAAATAATTTTACTTTGCATTACATATTACATTATCGATTTAAACAACTGCTCAATCATCCTGTCTAATGGGTCTAGTCACTTTTTGCCCAGGTGCCAATAATTCTGGAGCTGCTATGGACCTTTCTATGCAAGAACTGAATATGGCTCAAGCAAGTAAACAATGTAAACTTTCAGGTCTGTCTAGGTGTAGACTGTGTTGTGCTGAGAGTTTGCAAAGCCACGCCCGATGCCTGTGGAGCAATTTTAAACTTTAAAGAGTGAAAGTAAAAAAAAATAAAAATAAATAAAAATAAAATAAATAAATAAATAAATAATCACGTAGCTCAGTGCAGCCTGCTGCTCCTCATGTTATTTTAAAGAAATTGCATGATTTGTGTAGCTCTCTGAATACATAATGCTACGTTAAGTGGTGTCTTGGTAATGAAAAGGGAAAATATGTAAATTAGACCTGAAAATCGGCGGCTCCATGAGAAAACGCCTTTAGGGCAGAATTTGTGACGTGCTTCGAATATGTGGTATGTTCGGACGTCTTACACGTTATAATTTTCCCCTTATGTCATCTGCTGTATAAAACAACTCAGACTTGAACTATATTCCATTAGACTTTAATCATGTAAAGCATCAAGCATCAAACCAAATCTGTTCAGTCAGCATCATCTCACGTGCATTTATAAAACAAAACAAACAAAAAAATGTCTTGCAATAATAAACCATTAATAAACTTAAGGGAAAATTTCACCCCCCCCCTTTTTTTTTAAACATAATCGAACATAACCTCTGTGTAATCAATTCTACATAGGCGAATGAAGATGAACGCATTTCTTTAATGTTTAGTGTCCAAGGTTTGCTTCTTTAGTTCTGTATAGGAGATAGGATCCTAACACCATTAACAACCATCATTACCTAGATGAGTCATTTCCGTACAAATCTTCATATATTTTCTCCAAACATAATCTTTCAGCTATGAAATCTTACAAAAAATATCACAACATTCTGAATAGGGTGTGTATTATCCGTACTATTTTACACAGAAACTCAAACTGAAATTATATTATTGTACTTTCATGTAATGAGGCTTTAAAGAAAAAAAGAAAACACGTCATGTTGTGCTGTTACAGGAAAATAATCAGCTGTGGGGTGGTGTAACATAAGGTGGCTCCAACCTGAAATGGATTTACAGCAATCTGGCAACAATAGTATGTTTTATTTATTGAATAACATCACCATTTTATCCATTTATAGTTAAATATAATGTCATGGATTGTTCTTGAAACATTTCGCTTACAGTACAGCTATAAATGTTCATTTCATCAAGTTAATTAGACACAAAACAGGAGCTTGTTACATCACTTCCTCCAACCTGAAAACTTTCCTGTGGAGTGAAACCTCCAAAGACTGTTACGAAGCGCTGATCCTGGAGACGCCTTCCAACAAATAAACGATTCCTTACAGATAATGGAAACAAATGTGCTTTTTTATTTTATTTTATTTTTTTAAATAAATCTGTTTATTATTAGTCTTCAACACTGATGTATACATTAATGTAAACCTTCTAGCTGGAACTGCTGTTATAGAAAATGAACCAACACCTGAGAGAATTAAACAGTGCTGCAATATAAATAAGATTACCAAATGTGTGAAGAAATACACAAAAATGTTTTTGGGTGAGACAGATTCCGGTCGTTCCAAAATTAAAGAAGCAACACCGGACACCAAGCATGCGCATAACAGGAACAGGACGGTTAGGAACGGGCAGTTGATATATTTTGCAAAACTTAAACATTTCAAATTGAAATAGAGACGGCTGAAAATAAAAAGGTCTTACTACTACTGAAATATAATCACACAGCATATCTTCCAGCTTATGTTCTCTCACATAATCACTATTAACATTCAAGCAAATCCACTCACAAGGCTCTTTTTACACACTACACAACAGAACGGGCTACTATTTATTCTGGCCTACAACATCTTACTCAGATATAACCATTAGAGCTAGTTTCTCACTCTTGTGACATTACCACCTTTCAAGTACTCAAACGTCTCTATTCAAGGCAAAATTAATGCCTCATCCGGGCCATGTTAACCGAAATAAGAGCTACTTTCTTCAGATGAATATTTAGGCTTGTCCTCCAAGACCCAATCAGGAACTTCCAAACCAGCATCAGAACTTCAATACTAAATAAAATGCAATGTCCTTTTTTTTTTTTTTTTTACTTTCACACCATTTTAGGCTGTAAAATTAAACAGCAACAAATGATCAAATCTGTGGCAATACAAATATGATCTTAAAAAGGAAGAAAGCAAATTCACTTTTGTGATTATATATAATTAAATATATGCAATTTAATTATATAGTTAAAATAAAGCACTGATAGAGTGCAGTGTTATTTAAGTTGAACATAAATTGAATTTGACTGTTTTTTTGTCAAACTCCCTTTATTTCTTTAAAGATAATTAATCTAGCCAATAGGATATAATATTGAAAATATTTATATGGTAAAAGTAACTATGTAATTAAACTGATACACACCGCCCTCAGTAATCTCTTAGACTAGCGTATTATTTAATACACTAAATTCTTATAACCATATATATAATTTTAATTTTCACTCAAATCTAGAATATAGAGTGCATGTGCTGCTGATACACACAGAAATAAAAACTGGCCTGCCAGTTCCACAGATTCCTGATTGGAGCTTTAAACACCAAAACCTGACATTCATTTTCAGTCCAGTCTGTAATGTCCGATTTCCGCGTCCTATTTCTTCCTCAGTGACTCCAGGTAGCCGATGAACCTGCGCAGGTTAACCTTGACGTTGTCCAGGACGCACAGCTGATCCGGGCTGTACTTCCCTCGGCCTTCCTTCCGGATCTGTCGTGCAAAACCACAGTGAATTAGGCTACGCTCAAACTACCTTGATAAACAGCTCAAATCTGCTTTTTTGTTAATGTGACACAGATCTGATCTTTTTAGGGCTCTGATTCGTTTCCATGTGACCTGAATGAGAAGCTCAGATGGGAATTCATGTAGAATATAGATTTATAGATTATTCATATAGACGCAAGAACATACAAGTGTGCGCATGCGTGCCGTTTCAGAGGACAGGTGCCTTCACATTACAGGTAGATACAGCTCACTTGTAAATATGAACGTGAACCGTCAAGATCAGATTTCACTATCTGAAGAAAAAATGGAAATTGGACAATGAGGCTTGTAATGTGAACGCAGCCTTTGTGTGTGTGTTTGTGTGCCTTACTACATCTGTGCAATTTCAGCTGTCTATAAGATTACTACTCGTCACACCGTACGCGGTCCTGATAAAATCTGCTATAGAATTCGGCTAAGACGATAAGATCACATTATATGATGAAGATCATCTAAAGATTAAACCCGCGATTAAAGGAAATAACTATGTTTAAGTCCGCTTACGCCATCAATCAACGTTACCCAGAAATAAGCTTGTACAGAAAAGAGACATGCATGAACAGAAACAACGTGAGCTTGAGGTTATAAGGATCTTCTGTCCATTAGTGTGTTTTGGTTGCGTTTCAGCATTCTGTCGTGGGCCATCTTCGGTCGACAGTCAATCGGCTGTCTCTAAGCTTTAGGCCTGCTGATCTCAAACAACTCTTATACATTGGATTTTCTTGGACAGCGAAACGAGTCATGCCGGGTAAACCCAGCTTGGGTGTGTGTATACCTTGGCAGTGAACGCAGGCTGCAGGGATTTGAGAGCTGCGAGCAGGTCGATGTTTTGCGCCGCTCGTTCGGCTTCCTCGCCGTCTGCAAACACGTCGAACAGAGCGTCCAGTGCCTCGCCGCACGCCACCAGATTCCCATCTTTAGACGCTACATTCAGCAGTGCGTTTCCTATCAGCTACAGACAGGAGCGCGAGAGAGAGAGAGAGGGAGAGGGAGAGAGAGGGGCAAGATAACCAGAAAACTCATCATACAGCTTTATTACTGATTGTAGATTAAAGTCACAATATGCGGAGATGTTCACCTGCAGGGTCTCGGCAGATCCCTCGTCTTTAGCCAGCGTGCTTCCTGTGATGCCCAGAATGGCCAAAGCATTCACCCTCACACTCACCACATCACACTGCACTGCTGCTTCACACATGCTCATCAGCTGCTGAGGGCTCATACACTGCACACACACACACAAAATCTCTTACATTCATTCTAGGGTACAATAACCTAATCAACAAAGGGGAAAAAGGAACAGGAAAGGTGTTTCATTTACCTGCTTAATGCGCAATTTGAAACTAAAAAACGAGTAACAGAAACGCATGAACTGCGAAAAAAAGGTTTTACGCTCACATTAACTCTTTTTTTAGATGAGTCGATAAAGCAACGTTTGAAAATATTGAAACGGAAACATGATTTCCCTCATTTAAGTCACATGACATGAAGAGCAAACGGAAACGATACCGTTCTGAAAAAAGAGTGCTCTGTGAGAGCTGCCGTGCGAGGAGAAAACTCAGCTGTAATCGCATAACATCACTTACTGCAATCACAAACCACTGTGCTTTATCGAAATTGTGAAACTATCGCTTGTACTTTGCGCAAAACTGCAATGAAAACCTGCCTACTGTCACGTTGTCCTAGTTGGAAAGCCAGTGGATATCGGCCTTTATTTTTATTGGTCAGAATTTAAGAAATTCAGGATTGAGGTTCAGCTATGTTCCTTTCCCAAAGATGGTCACAAAAAAAAAAGGGTGTCATCAGTTAAAAACAAACAAACAAACAAATAAATAAGTGGTGACATAAGCACTTAGCACGTGACATAACATCCCATGACAGACAGTCTGATAGGTAATAAATATTAGTAAAACTGTTCTATAAGTAATCCAACTAACTTTGGAAGGTCATTTTATCCAAAGAGACATATTGAGAGAGAGAGAGAGAGAGAGAGAGAGAGAGAGAAAGTGAGAGAGAGAGAAAGAGCGAGAGAGAAAGAGCGAGAGAGAAAGAGCGAGAGAGAGGGAGAGCGAGAGAGCAAAAGAGAGAGAAAGAGCGAGAGCGAGAGAGAGAGAGAAAGAGCGAGAGAGAGGGAGAGTGAGAAAGTGAGAGAGAGAAAGAGCGAGAGAGAGGAAGCGCGAGAGAGCACGAGAGAGAAAGAGCGAAAGAGAGAGAAAGAGAGAGAGAAAGAGCGCGAGAGAGAAAGCGCGCGCGAGATAGAGAGAAAGCGCGCACGCGAGAGAGAGAAAGCGCGCACGCGAGAGAGAGAAAGCGTGCACGCGAGAGAGAGAAAGCGCGCACGCGAGAGAAAATGTGAGAGAGAGAAAGCGCAAGAGAGAAAGAGCGAGCGAGAGAGAAAATGCGAGAGAGAGAAAGCGCGAGAGAGAGAAAAAGCGCGAGAGAGAGAGAGCGAGCGAGAGAGAGAGATACACTCACTCACACACACATCCCCCCCCCCCCCCACCCCTTGAGTTGATGACTTTCATTAGTACACTTTTCACACAATGTTTGTTCAAAGTCCTTCTTATCAGTTGACCTCTAAGATATAACCATAAAACATGGAGGTGAAGTGAAATAGACAGCCTTTAGCCGTTCCACGTGAGCCGGCATTCCAGGACTAGAATTCAAACTCCCAGTATCTGGGACTTGACGTGTGAATGCGAGTGCTGACTCAACAGCAACAAGTGGCATTGTTAACATTCTCACCTGCCTTCATCTTATGCACATCTAAAAGATTTGAAGCGATATTCACTAGCTGGACTTCAGAGCAGAAACATTCCTGTTCATCAGGTTTCCATGACAACCTTTAAAAGGTCTTAGAGAGTTCATGCCAGATTTGCATGTTCGTTTCTCTGTATTTCACGCCGTCTTAAATCCAGAACTATGACCACACATTCAAAAGTGTTTACTCGGCCAGGCCGAGAAGATTAGTATCCGAGTGTCAATACTCAGGAACAGTCTAAACGTGCATATGATTATACAGGTTTGCTCCCAATCTACCAAAAATACAGCTGTTGTGAAGTGTTGCATTTGAATTATTTGAAATAAATAATACATGCATTTATTATTAATAAATATTGATAAATGTTGATCAGTGATCAAACATTTGTTTCATCTTTTATATATGAAAAATTAAAAATAAACAAAAATATTTCACATATCTTTTTGTTAATTTGACAAAAAACAAACAAAAAAAACCCCACAAAAGAATAAATACTAAACTCTCTTCGATAAAATTTCATCTGCTGCTTCAGATCAGGTTCAAATTATTCAGGAAATAATAAAAAATCTCATATGAACAATTTCAAAGAAAATCATACTGTTCTATCAAAAATATCCATTTTTTATCATTTCAAAAATTACGTACAAATGTTTAACATCAGGTCAGCTGCTTTTGAGTCAGTTTGTAATTATTTATATTTTATTAAATATAGTACTAACACTATATCCATGCTGTATCTCATGTATCGGTCACGATATTGACATTACATCACCCAGCCCTGCTTTCTACCCATTTCCGCAATTCTAATTAAAATTTGCATTTGTTTTCCGTGCAAGTCAACACGATCAGCCCATTTTTATTCCATTATTCAATTCAATTTCATCTTATCTTTATAGCGCTTGTATGTCTGTTTACCATCATGATCTATTTAAGGTGATTCATTTCATTTACGGTGTAAAAGAAATCTACTAATAAGACTGTTTAATCCTAAAAGAATGGAAGCAAAGCTTAAAAAAAAAAAAAAAGTAGTTAAATACATAAGTGTGCGTGAGTATGCATGCGGTGTGTGTTCTGACCTGAGGGATATTTTTAGAGGCCATTATTTGGAGCAGCGAGCGCATGGCGCTGGTTACAGCCTCCAAGAACTCTTCATCCTTCAAAACCTCTGCAACATCAAATAACGGTTACAAAAACACCACCACAAAACTGATGAACTGTTCTTCTGACTTGCTCACTAGCACTCACTAGATACACATTATATATCAAGTAAGGAATAAAACACTTGGGGGTGTGCCGTTATCGGAAAATAAGCAATTACACGTTTATGTATCAAAGCAGCGTTACTATCATCACTCTGACGTTGATTATTTTCCCACAAGGGCATATCCAGAACTGTTTTATTCCTCTTGTAAACATAATGAACGAAACATTGTATTTTTATCCACTTATAGATACATTTACTGTTCCGGAACGTCTGTGAAACAAGTCAGTTCCTGTCATCACTTACGTTATAGCAGCTATAAACAGCCATTCCTTCTTCTTTCCTGGACTGTTTCTTATTTTCTCTCTCTGCTGACGTCAATGAAAAGCACTGACACTGGAGACTCTTTTCACAAAGGTTCAATGGTAAATCACCTCCCTCGAAGAAACCTGCTAAATAATATGCGGATTTAATCTGTTTACTTTTAGCGCCCGCCGTACGATTCCCTTGGAACGAGCTGTTCCCATAGAAACGATAACATCACGAGTGCGTTAATATAAACTTGAACTGATTAAAGACGCAGCCGTCTGTTATAGAAAATTACCCGACAGCGAGGTTGAATTGTTCAACATCACTTCTATATTAATGCTCTCGTTCTAATACGTGATCATCGCTATAGTAACCGGTCATACCCCAGACTAGTAATAAACAAATAAATTACAAAAAAAATAAAAAAATAAATAATAATAAAAAAAAAGCATGGTGTTGCGTAAAAAAGTAAAAGGTGTGTTCAATGACGTAGTGAAGCGGTGTGTTAAGCGAGACATTTATGTAAGGTTTATGGAAGGAGTCTCCAGGATCAGCGCTTTGTAACAGTCATGGAGCTCTGAAAAACTACCCAGCACGTCAAAATCTTCACGATGGACAGGTTAAGAGTTTCTGGTTTCTCTGTAAAATGACAATGTGCGTTTTTTTGCTTCATTTTCTTCAAGACGGAGAAAAGACGATGCTAGTGAAGGAACGACGGTCAAAATATATCGTTGCTACAACATATGTGAGAACAGGAAGTGAGAAGGTGACATTACAACGTCGAAACTGCTGATCAGTGCGATGTGACATTCTTTAATAAATTAAACACTGTCGTTACTGATAAATCCGTTTGGTGTAAGTGGAATAACACACTCAAGACTCATACCATCAGATTTGAGTATAATGTAAAATAAAAGCTAAATCAAATATTTTACGTTCCTTATCTCAGGTGTGTCTCTCTCGCTCACCTGCTGAGCTGAAGATCAGAGATGAGAGGTGCTGAGCGACAGCCTGCAGTCCTGCAGCTCCACCCATACACTCCACATCCATCACAGCCAGCATGTTATGGAGACACGTCAGAGCCCGACACTGCACCCGCTGCATTCTGGGAACAAATGCAGAAACGTTTTATTTCACGCAACCTGCTAAAGCTCAACTTCACAGTGAGGTTTATAGCAACCTGTAAAGCTGTTACGAATGTAAGATCAGAGTGTACCTTTACAGGATGTTTTCATTCAGGAATGCTTTAATTACTGAACAATGAACGAATTACGTGACTTTACTTCTTAACGAGGCACTTCCATGCTGGATTCCTGCCGCAAACGTCCAGAGCTGCCTGGCTGGGAAGCGCCGCTTTCTTCAGGACCTGAAAAAGGAGTGCGTGATGGAGGGATGAAGTAACACTGTCCGATGTACTGTGTTGTACTGTGTGAGACAACATTCCGTTGGTTTTAGAGTAACAGCGTAACAAATAAATTAATATAAAGTCAATTGTATTTACAGACAATGCTGAAGTTTTACATTTATCACAATATCTTTGTGAAAAGAATGCAACCCCAAACAAATAAATCCATCTATTCTATTCAATGAGGAGAAAAGTAATGGCACCCTATAACACGAGAAAGGGTCAAGGCTCATTATTCTCCCTTCACGTACGAAAATAAACACGTCCGTTTCGTATGTAACCGTCACCGTAACGTTCTTCCGTGCGTCCTTCAAGTCGACATGAGTGTTAAGCAATGCATCCACTAGAGGGCAGATCTCAGGCATACGTTTCTCACAACCACATGGTGATGGTGAAGGGGGTCGTAATTAATGTACCTGCTAAGAAAGAGGCAAAAATAAAGGGCAGTGTCGTAACACCATGTAAATGCATTAAAATTTCTTGCTAGGTTGCATAACCTCTCCTCAAAAATCTCCGCCATTCATCGTGTCCCACTTAAACTATATTGTCGACACTGAACCCATGATTTCCGGTGGTACTGCTGCCAGGATGTCGGTATCCGCGAACTTTCAGAAAGCGTGTACAAATACGAACAAAATGAACGCAGAGTACGGAGAAAAGGCTCTGTCTGCTTTCATATACGTGTTTAGCAAAAATGTGCAAAAACGAGGCTTTAGTGTGTGTCTGCGCCAGCTGATGCGCTGCAGTGGCTCAGCTGCACTACTGGAAAATTAAGCGCTGCGGTAACGAAGTGCTCGTTCACCATTTAGTTGTCATTTTTTCATCTTCAGCTCTCTGTGAGCTTTTTGCCTTTCATGGGCATTTACACAATCTATGTGTAACTGTTAACACGAGTAGGATGAAAATCTGCACTACTGATGTTTTTTTTTTTTTTTTTTGAAAATCTGTAAGGAACTATCAGTCCATTTTAGCACAGGAGTCTATAGTGATTTTTAAAAGCAAGTCAGAATTTCTTTCCTAAAATGCCACATTGTGCTGTCGGGAGTCTGAATCTGAAAAGTGTATAAACACACTGCTGAATCGAACACCTTTCCAACCTTACGGACGACTGATTGAGGGATCATTTTGGTCCGTCTTTGCTAGGTACCAACAAAGCTGCTGTTCTAACTAAGAATTTAACAGACTTAGCTTGCTAGTTAGCTTACATGCCTAATTTATACTGCTTCAAAAAGTTCCACTATGTAGGATTCAGTCCCCGGAAAGCCCCTCTCTTACCCCGCCCTTTCCAAGTGTGTATCAGAGCGTATGGTGGACGTCAGGTGCCCATAACGTACTTCCAGGTACTTACATTCACACTCCTTTGCTTTTCCCATGCTAAATAACAAGTATGATCCTCCATGTTTCTAAATTTGGTCCACAATCTTGTTATCCAGCACCAGCAAACACTGATTCCTCTTCTTTCTTCTACATCTTTCCGGTGCTTTCTTCCGGATTCTGGCTGCCACTTGTAAAAACATGAAACGAGCTCTCTAGAGGTTTGTCCGCTCTGGGTTACTGTAGCATCCCAACATGGCGGCTCTGTAGAGGTGGACCCGCTCCCTATGTAGATATAAAGGGTTCATTCTAAACTTACAAAAACCCAACGATTCCTAGTCACAGGTACTCATACACTAATGAGGACATACTTATGAATTCCATAAGTATATTGTTAGGTAAAATTCTTAGTCTACATTTTTATATCAGTATTTTTCTAGCCACTAACTTCAATTTTGATTCACTGTGTCGGTTTCCCAAGTTAGCATAGCAACTGACCTGAACCCAGAACACCCCACCAGCTTTCGGAGATCGTTTGTCTGTCCTATTGTCTTCTGTGTCTTTACTTTCGCACCTTCACACATACCCCATCCTGACATATACACATTAACACACACACACAAATCCTAACATACACATTCTAATATAACATACACATATCCTGGCACACACACATTAACTTGACCATATTACTAAAGTGTGTAATTTGTAATTGCACTATACAGTGTGGCCCAAATGTGGATGGGTTCCCTTTTTACACACACCAAGGTTACTGTATATAAACTTGTCTGTCACAATAAACTTCGGATTTGCGCATACACCTACATGCTGTGTCTGGGTGTCTGCTTGATCCCCGGATCCGAAACGGGCGAGAAACTTTCACCCACGGAAGTCAGATCGAACCTGAGAGAACGGAATCGCCGCCGATACGATTGTGTTCTAACATATATAATGGAATACATACGCTCTGTTTCTGTTAATAGATACCCTTAATATCCTACATAGTGGAACTTCAACAAACCTACGTAGCCCATCTAAAATCTACATCAAGAAACTGGTTAGCTAACTCTAGATAGCGAGGTCAGGTGGTTAAGAAGGAGATGCCTAGAATGAACATGATTAGCCAGCTCACAAATGAGCTTGTGATTGTTGGCTTGTATACGGCACTTGATTCATTGTTCATTAACGATAGAACAGCGTGTGTGTGAGCGTACGGGTTTCACCTGCTGTGGTATGCTGTAGTTCAGCAGCGTAGTGTGTAACTCTGCAGAAAGGCAGAGAGGAGAGAAGAGGCTGGAGTTCCCGTCTGCTACGCCGTCGGCACATATCTCACTCTCGTCACTGCTCGACATCTCCTCCCATTCGTCATCAGAGGGTTCTACACACACACACACACACACACACACACACACACACACACACACACACACACACACACACACACAGCTTGACTCCTGTCACTTTGTGTCATTCTCCCCTTGTGTGAACAGTAATGGGTGAGATATCACTACTCATCCTCATGTACACATCATTTGTCTGTCTCCCGTCTCTCTAACACACACATACATAGACACACATACATACCATCTGAGCAACACATGTTGACAACAACTTCCAGTGACGTTTGCTGTGCTATCAGTAGTGCTACGGCTTCTCTCAGCTCTGGTCTGTCCCTCTGAACACACACACACACACACACACACACACACACACACACACACACACACACACACAAAAATGTCATATCACCTAGCATTGACCTCATATGTCCTTAAACGTTTACCAATTGTTCAGATGAGTCCTTAATTTTCTCACAGGCAGAAATGCGGTGCCGTCCTTTTCCATCTTCTTCCCGTTCTTCTTTCCTCTGTTCATCTTTATCTCACCCTCGTCCATTTCCTCCTCCTCCTGCAGGCTGGCCCCGCCCTGCTGCTCCTCCATCCCAGCGGACTCCGGATCAGCCGTGCCGCCGCCGTCCAGGTGACTCGTCTCTCTCTGCCACAGGTCTGGGATCAGCGCTCCGGCGTCCAGGCTGAGACTGTCAGCCAGAGTCTTCACCACGGCAGAGACAGCCTCGGCCTGGCGGGTGGAGGAGAGACAGCTCTTCAGATTCCACATGGTTCCTGAGAGAACGGAGGAAAAGACCATGAATTTTAATACACAGATGAGCAGTTGTACTGCTCGAAATACACTACGATATCAGCAAAGAATAAAAAGGAGACGGTAATGAATCAGAACCAGCTGAATAGAAAAGGGAATGAATTAAGGTAGCGCATCAGGTGTGAGCAGCACCTAAGAAGGAATTCAAACTTTGGAAATGATTGTATTTGAAGAAAAATGTGTTGATTAAAACAGCTTATTGAATAAAACTGCTGCCTTTTTTTCTTTAACAGAGTCTAGACTAAAATTAAAACAGTAACCAAATGACTAAAGTTAAATGCAAATGACAATAAAGTAAAACTAATATTAAAAGCTAAATAACCTAAAAAGAAAAGTAAAAAATTACAGGCAAATACCACTAAAACTAAAAGCAAATCAAACTAAAAGAAAGCTCAATTAAAATTACAAGTCATATTAAACTAAAAGCAAAACTAAAAGCAAATTAAACTAAATCCAAATGGAAATTAATCTAAAAGTAAAACTAAAACCAAACCAAAAGCAGGTTGAACTAAAAGCAAAATAAAATGAAAGCAATTTATATAAAACTGAATACAAATTAAAACTCATTGATTAAAAGCCTAAAGCTAAAAAAAAAAAAAAATAAAAAAGACAAATTAAACTAAACACACACTAAAATAAACTGCATATACACTAAATTAAAATTACATATAGATAAATTTTAACCTCAAAATGCAAATTAAGTGAAAACTAAAACTTTTGGTGCAGTGGTTAATACTATCACCATCACATCATGAAGGTTCTGGGTTCGAAGCTCTTGGCCGACTGGGCCCTTTCTGTATGTAGTTAGTGTTCGTGTTCTCCCTGTGCCTGTGCGGGTTTCCTCCCACAGCCCAAAGACATGCAGATCAGGTCAACTAGCTACTCTAAAGTGCCCATAAGTGTGCATGTGAGTGTGAATGGCTGTTCGTCTCTGGCGAGCTGTCCAGGTTTTACCCCGCCTCTCACCCAGAGTCAGCCGGGATTGGCTCCAGCTTCCCCTCGACCCTGACAGATAAGTGTTATAGATAATGGATGGAACAATTAAGACTCTTGAGCGTGTGCGTGTCGTACCTGCAGCCAGAGTGCGAAGGAGAACGTGTTCCATACTGGAGTGTGTGGAGAGCAACACGTTCTCTAAAGCATCCAAAACGGCGCCGTTCACACTTCCTGCCAGCTCGGCGTTATCCTCGGTCACTGTGTGCAAGCAGTGTGCTGTGCAAACACACACACACACACACACACACACACACACACACCGGAGTTACTGTTACCACAGAGAATTTGACTGATGACCGAAAGCGCTATATTCCTCAGCAGTTATATTACAGCAATTTGCCAACAATCACGACGTTTAATTACTTAAAAAACACCAGGTCATAGTTTTTATCCGTTTACAGTTACATTTAAACGTCATGGAATGTCCACAAACCTTTGACACTGGAGACTCCTTCCAAAAAATATTACACATTTAATATCTCCTAACAGAAAACTTCACCAAATCAACAATTACACATGTTCTTAATTTGTTTATGTGGCGCGTTCAACATCTGTGAACCTGTCGCTATAGAAACCAAAACAGATCAACGTATAAACATGAGACTTGCCTTACAGTCAGAGCTGCTGTTTTAGAATGAATCAACACCTTCTGACCAAATAAACTAGAGAATTTAACAAGGATGTGGTTTAAATTAAGTGTGTGTGTGTGTGTGTGTGTGTGTGTGTGTTACCTGCTGCTAAAGCGAGCTGGATGTTGTGTGGATGTTTCTCAATGAACGGCAACAGAACATCCAGAAGTCTCGCTCTATTAAACACTGACACGGCTGTACTGCTGCACTCACTACACACACACACACACACACACACACACACACACACAATTAATATCACACAACAAGTCAGTAAGACGCTCTAAGTGAGCCTTCAATTAATTTTCATTAGAGATTATAACAGAATAAGATTTCACTTTCACAGCAGTACAGAAGAGGCAGGTTAAAAGTGCGTACCAGAGATTCCAGAGTAAATTCACAGCTTCATTCGCTACATCCTCGACTGTCGGTTTCTGCTCCATCTTCATGGGACTGGAGCTCACCTGGACCCCCATACAGCACTGCGCAGAGACACACAGAGACACACAGAGACACACAGAGACACACAGAGACACACAGAGACACACACACACACAGACACACACACACACACACAGACAGTTATTTTTATTATTTATTTTTTAATTAGTTTCAACTTTTTCAAAACATTTTTATTAACACAAAATAAATTATACTTATTACTTACTATTCTTATCTGTTTATTCATTTACTGTAAATTATAAATCTACATAAAGTGTGTTGTGATATTTTTGCCATCTTGCTGTGCCCTTTTATTATTCAAACATTAAAAACCATTAGTCTGTCAGTCTGTGATTAATTTCCAAAACAAAACTTGTTGTCCATGTTTCTTGACACATGCTAGAAGCTACATCTCACCTCGTTCAGCAGAGCAGTGAGTGAAGTGAGGACGTCCTGCCTCACCATGTCCTCACACACCTCCGCTCCTCCACACGCACTCAGGTTCCTGGAACACACCCACGTTTCTTTACTCATGCTACGAGACTCACTACAGCAAATACCAGCAGTCAAATGCGGTTTTTTCCCCAACGTGACAAGACATTTGCATAGAAAATCTCAGACATGTGCATCCAGACAGGACTAACATGACCAGTAAGTGGAAAAACAATACAGCCTGTATGAGGAAGGAGAAAAACACCAGCATGAGTGATCTGGATGGAACTGCCTAGCACCTGTAGAGTCTCTGTAGCGAGTTAGGACCCAGGACCCTGTGTAAATGTAATCCTGTCCCAACAGGGCTATAGATCGATTCCATTTCACATTAATGAAGTCAAAGTGATTCTCCACGACACATCAAGAATTGCTGCATCTTTTAAGTTGAAAAATGTATTCAAGACAAGAGATTAGTAATGCGAGATAAAGGAAGGGGGCGGGGCTTCCAGAGGTGAGTTAATATCAGAGTTTTATCCCAGATTAAGGTCTCAATCTGCTCAGAAATTGGGATTTTCCCAAAATTTCCTCTAGTGGTAACAACTCAATAAACTAAATCCACAATCATGTCAAATTGTCAACAACTAAATCAGTAACGTGTGTCACAGTGTGCTGTACCTGAGCGCTCCGGTTGCAGTCTCTCTGACCGCCAGGCTGTTGTCCAGAAGAAGCAGTCCTAACCTCCTCACTGCGTCTCTGTGCAGGAAGCCCGGGATTGTCTGACTCTGCTGAACAACTCGGGAAATACTCGCACACGCGTACTCGCGCATATCTGCACTCGGACTCTGCAACTGAGAACCGCACAGAGACAGGAGGGCAGATACAGGGGCAGGGGTGAGGAGAGAGAGAGAGAGAGAGAGAGAGAGAGAGAGAGAGAGAGGACAGACAGACAGACGCATGAGCACAGACTGTCATCACTGAACTGGCAACGCTGTCAATTTAAAATGCATCTGGTAGTGTAAATTTATTTGAGTGGAAAAGTGAAAAGAGGAAAAAGTCTATTACACAGGCAGAGTTTTTTTTATTTCTTTATTATTATTATTATTTTTAAAGGTGATATTTAAGTTAAAGTTTATTATTACTACCACGATTATTTTAAAAGGAAATGCCAAAAGTAGTATAAGAGTATACAGCGTGGAAATGATCAAAACTACATTTGAATTAAAATACTACTAATAAAAAAAATACAGAAAGAATCTTCAACTTAGTCTGACTCGTTAGCCACGTTAGCCAGCTAGCTTTGACGTGACACCTGAACATGAAGACTAATCTCATCCCTAAAAGTGATAACAATTAACATTGTTTACGTTTTAAGCCATAGATTAAGTTTAAATTTAATAACATTTAAAAAATATATTTAAAAAATCGCCAACTTCCTAGCCACTTTAAGACACGTCCCGCCCCCTGCTTGACGATTGGTTAACTACTTGAGCTTGACTGACAGAGCGCATGACAATTTATACTAAGAACCAATCATTGCGCAGGCACGAGCTTGTACTAGCCAATCAGAACAGAGAAGGCTGGATTTGTCAGAATTCGGGTAGGGAAAATTATATATATATATATATATATATATATATATATATATATATATATATATACGCGTTTACCTTTTCCAGTAACTCTGCATGTGGAGACTCAACCACATCGTCATCAAGTTCGTCTTCAGCGGCGCGTTTCACAGCTTTTACCTGGAGTCCATCAGGAGAAACCTGCGCGCGCTTAAACCTCGCGTTCTTCGTCTTTCCCATCGCGCTGCGTTTTAAATTAAAAGAATAAATAAACCGACTGAACAGAAAGATCCTACAGCACAGGAACACACACTGCCATGTGGAAGCTGGATGCCGCTACCGCAAATCAGCCTGAAAGCGAACCAAGCTGTCGCGTTGCTGTCGCAAAGTTTGTGTACAGCACGTATTGGCGCCGTCTAGTGGCTAGATTGTGGAATTGATTTTTATTATCAGGATATCTTTTCTGTCCGAGCTGTTAAGTGATAAATAAAAGGAAGGAACATGTAGGAGTGCGTTAATGATGCCAGTGCTATTCAAACTGAGTAAATACATCATTAAAAATATATTAGAGTCATACATACACCTCATTGATTTTTCATGTGTTTTCCCTCTTTACATTTTTTATTAAATTTATCTTTGTTAATATTTCATGTATAAAGCATGTGTTTTTATTTTTACATGTGATTTTCTTTTATACGTGATTCATTTATTGTCTTGTGTTTCTTAAACCTATTTTCATTTTTTTTACACATTTGTTTCCACGTATCAATTTTCCCATGCAATACATGTTTTTATTTTAATTTGTGAATTTCTCATAATTTTAACCCAATTTCACATGGGATTCTTTAAACCTGACTCCTTTATTCTGCCATTATAGTGCATTTTTTAATAGTGCATCATTCCCTCACAGAAGTTTTTTTTTATTTGCACCTGTGATTTTTTTTTTACACATTATTTTCACATTTAAATAAAAAAATATATTCACTAATTTTGACCTATAGTTTTTTTATGTATTTGTTAGCTGGATGATCTGATCCCTGACCCATTTCACTCCTGCTTCCTGGAGTACAGAGATTTTTTTTCTCCTCAGCTCCAGCACGTGCCGGGCCTCTGCAGCCGCCTTGGGAGAGAAACTGAGAGCCACAAACTTCACCACAAATATGCATTTCAAAATCAGCTGCACGCCACACACGGTGCCGAGGACGCGCAGGGAGGCTGAGACGAGTGTGAGGCGAAGCTGGAGACTGCAGATGAAATCGGGGCAGGATTTCAACATGACACGCATCTTAATGACACAAGGCGCTTCGGTGGGGTTTAGTATTAAATAAGCAGGGTTAATCTGTAACACATGCACAAAGATAACCAAGACCATAACATAGCCTACAGTACTGTGCAGAAGTCAGAGAAATTGTTATTTTATGAATTCTGTATATATATACATATAT
>JAQQZR010000023.1:2908764-2924898 GCA_030068235.1 Notoglanidium macrostoma | reverse complement strand
TTGTTATTTTATTAATTATGTATATATATAGATATATATATATATATATATATATATATATATATATATATATATATATATATGTATATTAAACACATGAACACGTGTCTCTTTATGTAGATAAGAAACAGAAATATATAATCATTACAAGTAAGTGATTTATATATAAAGCATATATAGATATGACAAAAGTAGACCAAAGCGCTGCATTTGTAATACAAATGTAAGTGTGTTTTCGGTCTTGATTTAAAAACCATAACAGAGGGAACACATCTGATCTCCATCTGCTGCATTACTGATAATCAACACGTGATTAAAGTATTACAGCCGAAAGCTTTTTCAGTGTCATACGCAAAAAAAGATCGCTGAAAAGTAAAACAACTTAGAAATGTGTGCGTTAAAGCATCTCAAAGGCATAGAAAGTAACAGTTACAACACACACACACACACACACACACACACACACACACACACATGCACACATATCCATATCCAGACTGATCCAACAAATCTGATCCAAAGAACCCTTTACACCGGATTTTCACATAAATACATATTGGTATGCAAATTTGGGGCAGTACAGTGGTGCAGTGTTTAGCTCTGTGTCCTCACAGCAAGAAGGTTCTGGGTCCTAATCTCGTGGCTGACTCGGGCTTTTCTGTGTGGAGTTTGCATCATGCCCCTGTGCCTGCATGGGTTTCCTCCAGGTGCTCCGGTTTCCTCACACAGTCCAAAGACATGCAGTTTAGGTCAACTGGCTACTCTACATTGCACAGGTGTGAATGGTTGTTCGTCTCTGTGTTAGCCCTGTGATAGATTGGGGACCTGGCCAGGGTGTAACCCCGCCTCTCACCTGAAGTCAGCTGGGACTGGCTAAAGCTTCCCTGCGACCTGTAACAGATAAATGGTTTACATAATGGATGGGAACAAAATGTCTGAGACAACACTGAAAACCTGTGATTTTTATGTTTGTAATGTTTGAATGTGCGATATTCAGGATTCCGAACTTCATCTAGGTTTAAATGTAATTTTTTTTATCGTATCATTATTATAAAACATACCAAAGTGTAATTGTTAAATCAAATCAAGTGTAAGTTTCCTAAAAACATTTCCTTTTTTTCTCACTACTTTAGTGAAAAGTAAAGACCATGACCTGGCGTCAGAGCACTTTAGAATAGCACAGTGGCGTAAAAACATTGAATTGAGTACTTTTCTAGGTCTAAAATATTACACAACCCCTTTAAATATATCAGTTTGATATCTAAATTAATAGGAAATACAATTTTAAAAACAAATATGCTGTTATACGGTTTAGGTTTGAAAAAAAGCTAATGCTGTTACAGTCAGACGTTTAAAAAATAAGCAGATTTGATCTTATTGTGTTGAAAGTTCAGACAGAGATGCAGAAATGCCTGAGGCTGTGTGTGTCAGCGTTAGCCATGTTGGACTGGGAGGAGCAACACTTATAGAGTGGAGTAATAAAATCAAGATAGTAGGGTTTATCACAATATAATTCAATAAGAGACAATATGATACAATATAACACCGTATAATACAACATGATATGATGTGATATGAAATGATACAATATGATACCATAAGATATATATATATATACACACACTCCTGGGCTAATAAAATGAGGCAAACCCAATATTGCAAAACATTAAGCTTGTAATGGTCTCAACAAAAATCACTGGGTAGAAAATGAACAGGAAGTAAAAAAGCGCTCCTGAGACGTCGGCCTTGTTTTGCTGGTCGATGCTCGTTGCTGAAACTGTTGGGGGGAAAAGCTGGAAACAGGGATGTTCACTTACATAGTCTTCTGGTACGCAAAGAGTAAATCATGAAAATATTGAAATGTTTAAATGATGTAAAATTGAAACTAATTTGTCTGGGGGTTCAAAATGTTCCAAAATATCTCCTGTTTGAAGACTTTAACATCGAGTGGAACAACATGGACTCTTCTTTCTGTAAAAAGCCGTCTGTAAATTTACCCACAAGCCTTCAACATTTAAAGAAAATCGAGGAAAAAGCCGTCCCACACCAATTTACTTTATCTATCTGTTTCATTCTTGCTCATTTTCCTGCCCAGTGATTTTTGTTGACACCATTAAAAGCTTAATGTTTTGCAATATTGGGTTTAACTCATTTCTTTAGCTCAGGAGTGTATAATACACATTACACAAATATACAATACAGTATGAGATATGATACAAGATGATCCTGTACAATACCAATAATTACAATATTACATAATGATAGGGTTCGATATGATCTGATATGATACCGTACTATATGATATGATACAGTTTGATTCTTTACATCCATCCATCCATCCATTATCTATATCCGTCTGGGTTGCGGGGAAGCTGGAGCCAATCCCAGCATCTTGGGGTGAGAGGCGGGGTACACCCTTGGCAGGTCGCCAGTCCACCACAGGGCCGACACAGACAAACAACCACACACGCTCGCATTCACACCTATGGGCAATTTAGAGTAGCCAGTTGACCTGTGGGAGGAAACCGGAGCACCCGGGGAACATGCAAACTCCACACAGAAAGGCGCCTGGGTGACCCGGGGATCGAACCGAGGACCTTCTTGCTGTGAGGCGACAGTGCTAACCACTGCACCACCTGCCTGATTCTGTACAATACATCACAAAATGATGTAACATAACATGATACAATGTGATTCCATGCGATATGATATGATACATTATGATAACGTACAATACAATATGATACGATACATTACCGTATTATACAATATGATATGATATAACATGAATATGATGTGTACGATATGAAATGATACGATACAATGCGATACTGTATGATATGATACGATACGATACACGATAGCATGATACGATATAATATGATATGATACTGTATGATACAATACAACATGGAGTGATACAATATGACAGCTTTCGACCTTTAACTCCTTATTATTGTGAAATTAAAGTGTTCGCAGCACAGTAACTAAAGCTTTTAATGGGATTCTTTCAATCATTTGGTGTTGATTCATATCTGTGAGAATTTTGCAAGAAGGTTTAGCGCTCATTTTAGCAGTAAATCATTTTTATGAATTGAATCACATGACGGTCCTTTTCTATCTATTCTGTTTTTTGTTTTTTTTGAACACGTGAACACGGGTCTCAGAGCTCCGCCACTAGATGGGAGCATCGACCTGCGCTGGAGGCATTTCTAACCCTGCTGAATAATTGTCCAGTAATTCTGCGTTTCAGAACAATGAAACACACATGCTGATGAACGAACTTCGGTCCCATCCCACCAAACGACTCCTGGACCGAGAGTCCTCTGCTCGTACGTGCACCTGAACCTCCTGCTGTTCTTGAAGTACCCCATCCTTCACGTGTAGAACCTTGCAGACTGTGCTCTTTAGTTCAGTTCCTGCAGTTCCTTCGCAAACAACTGCAAGCTATTACCACGTAAAGCGCAAACGTGAGCCGGGCTGCGCTGCGTGCCCCCAGCTGACCTGCTCTACATGCCGTTTTTGCAGTGAAGTGAATTGAAGGAGACACGCTTGTTGTATTGGTTGGCAGGAGGCCTGCACATTCTTGAGGATCTCAACCAGGAGGCTCTGCTGCAGAACAGAGTGCAAAGGGCGAGAGAACACATTCCTGCTGTCTTTGTTGTTTTTTCTACTCTTATGTCATGCAGACAAAAGGACACCAATTTGCGCATCACTTTATTTACTGAAATCTGCATGTAAACAACAACAAAAAAGTACGTTACAACGATTATAGGCGGAGCTATAAATGCTTAAGATTGTTTACAGCACAGCGCCGTTACATTCCCGACGGGTCAGCAGGCGTTCATTTTCCATCGACAGCGACTCTGACAACAGTGCTAATTCAAATCACAGGTTTATATTAATGCCCTCGTTCTAACATGTTATCGTTTCCATAGTAGCAGCTCATACACAACGATGCACGGCGGACGTTTCACACAGATTTGTAACAAACCCAAGCACAAATAAACAAACAAACAAACAATCGCATAATTGTTGACGCACTGACGTTTTTTTTGTTAGATCTCTTTATTTTACCTTTATGTAAGCACTTTGCAGCTGTTTTTACACTTCAGGACAGAACTAAAGAATAAGGCTGGTGAGGAATGGAGACCGGTGTTTACACCTGCTATAACATAAGCGATACCAGGAACTAACTTGTCTTACAGACGTTCCGTAGCATTTATCACAACTATATAAATATTCATTAATAAATATGTAAATGGAAAAGAGTATACAGCTAATAAAGCACTTCAGGATGCGCTGTTACTGGCAAATGATCAACTTCAAAGCAGTAACAGTAAATCTGTTTTGCATCGTTGTTGATTAGTTTCCAATAATTGCACGCCTCAAAGACGTTTATCCCTTACATAAGTGCCAATGAAATAAAAACCAAAGTTTAAGAGCTTTTTGTATGAGTCTCTTTTGTGTTGTAGACACAAATAAGCCTGTATAGATATTTAAAAGAGTACACGGTGTATCATTTCTGGGAAAATGTCTGTAATACTGCAATCTGTGACCAATTAATTTGTGTGTTTGCTTTTCCCATGTCGAAAATACAAATTGTGATGTTAGTATTAAAAGGTTGCATCTCTCCCTTTCATTCCCAATCCAGACCTATGCGCAGAAAATTTATTTGACCACAATTATTTCTAAAATCTCTAGTCTTCTTAGACCGTTCACTGATCTCTCTTCAGGATTAGTCTTTGTGACATTTCTAAACACTGGCACTTATTCCATCTGTCACGTCTAGTTCTACCTTTTTCTGTCCTTCCTGTACTCGTTTCTGATCAGTGAGTGAAAACCTGCAGTGCTTAATATGTGAACTGGCTTCTGCCTGCCTCATGAGTCACTTTAAGAGTCATTTAAACGTAATATCAACACTAATGCCACATGGTTACGATCGAGTTCTGGGGGTTCTGCTTGTACTCATTCTCTCAGGCCATGTGGGTCCCCATCCATCTCCCCCTAAACTCCCCTCCATCATCCGAATCCCTGTTTCCCAATCCGACCTCCTTTTTTGCCAAGCTCAGAGAGCGTTTCCACTCGTCAAGAAGTGCTAAAAGCTCACTCCAAGTGAGTACGCCCCTTCAGATCTCGTTCCCTCGGAACTGGAGTTTTGGCAGTCTGAGGTACCTGTGGGACTTGCTGTGATTTTTTTCCCCACCTGATGGCTCGTTTTTTATTTATTCACCATTTGATTTTATTTGCTTTTGAGGCTTATGTGATTAATGGCCGTTCCGATGCTATCTCTCCCGTGCTGAAGGGCATTTCATTTCACTCACACACATACACACACACACACACACACACACACACACACACACACACACACACACACATACATAGAGAGAGAGAGAGAGAGAGGAGGGCAGGGCCCGGCTCCAGAACTCAGTAGGAGTTTTCCTTGGGGTTTTGGACTCATGGTTTAAGTAAAATCTTCTGGGCTTCTCCCAACAGCGGGCCTACGCTGTGCTTTATCGTCCGTACTGAGATGATGATAATGTCCTCACTAATTCTGCCTCGTTCAGCTAGCGAAGCGGTCCAAAGACACACATTCGGAGCCCCCTGTGGCTTCACAGCAATAGCGAGGCCTTGCTCCAAGACTGAGGGAGGGAGAGAAACGATTGGGGGGAAGCAAGGCGAGCTCAAAGATTGCTGACTCAGCTAATAGGCGCCTGTCACTGATAATACACACTGTCGTTATGTAACAGCAAGAAAGCACGCTGCAGAACAGAACAAACAGCTAATATTTGTCCCTGGTGTCATGGAAACTACAAAATGACACTTAATGAAAAGGGACACGACCCTTTTTCGGGAAGTTGTGGGGGGAGCGTGTTAGAGGTAGGGAACTTCTCATTTAAGTAATAACGGCTTTCATAGACACATGCGAGCATCCAGGGCGTGTATTTCTTTGCAAAGCCTTTGCTTTGTTTGTATGGTTTTGTTTTGTTTTTTTTGTTTTTTTCCTAGATATGATCATTCTGCCTCACTTGTGTTTGGAAAAACTGTTGCATTGTAATTGATGCATGAAAATTTGGACAAAATTTCTAAACAAACGTGTTACTTTAAGGCAACATGTAAGCATAAATATGTCAAGAATTATTATCATGGAATCTGCACAACAAATCAAGCACCCTATTTACTCATTAGTTAATATAGGAATATCCAGAGAGCTCATGATGTCTAACAATGCACCGCAAACATATAAGAGCAACAAATATTCCACCCATCATGCACCTGGATGTTTCTATGCGTTATAGGAACCAGTTAAAAACAGCTCATAATCATACGATGAGAACTTCAAGATGGCTGCTCTCAAGAGGAGCGTCTTTTAAAATACCAAAAAAATAGCTAGCGCTATCTAGTCTGTGGCTTCTCCACGTGTCTTGCGTTGACTTGTCACAGAGTTTAAAGCTCTTGAATCAGCCGATAAAAGTCAGCCTACATTTTTCCGCACTCCAAAATCGGGTGTGTCCAATAATGGCATTTTCCATTTCTCTGAGTGTATAACATAAAAAAAAAAAAAGCAAACTTGTCCTTCAGAACTACTTTTTGCTATGTTCAACAGCTACTTCTGCTTCTCCTATTTTCCCTGCTTATTTTTCCTTTAATGGTTTAATGTGTGCATTTTTATGCATGTCTGAAACGCATGCGTTCTTTACTATCTGGCGAATTTACAGTATAACTCTGTGTGGTATGGAAATGCTCTACGGGAATCAAAAACCGGAGTCCAGTTCCATTTATGTGTACATGTACTCAGCCAATAAAGCTGATACTGATTCTGATTCTTTCGTTATTCAGAACAGACGTCTGAGATGACACATTTTCCAAAAAAACCCAAAACAAAACAAAAACAAAAGCTGATCCATGCGTCATGCACGAACCCATTATTGCTGCACTGATGAAATTTGAACTAGTGAAGCGTTTTATTTATTAACTAATTGAGGTTATTAATTTAATTAAGTCATTCTGAGGTGATAAGACAGATGCTGCTATAAGTGATAATGTCAGTAATATGAATGTACACAGAAAACACATATATCTGAAACTGTTTTCTTGTTCGATCCTGAGCTCAGGTTCCTGTTCTCCTCATGTCCATGTGGGTTTCCTCCGGATTCTCCAGTTTCCTCCTACTTCCCAAAAACTCATCAATTGGCTTACTGGCTAAAATAAATTGCCCCAGGTATGAATGTGTGTGTGTGTGTGTGTGTGTGTGTGTGTGTGTCTGCATGGTGCCCTGCAATAACCTGGTGTCCTATTCAGGATGCATTCCTACCTCATGACCAGCGTTCCTGGAAAAGTGACCATGTAATCCTGACCAGGATACAGCAATTAATAAATGAATAAACCGTCTTCTAGCCTTAATAGTTTTGTGATTAGTGTTTAGTTTAGAACATTGTCTGTAGGAAACTGAGAAAAAGGATGAAAACCTAAAATTGCTTATTTGGTAATGCTTTAATGCTTTAATGCATTAAGCTTCTCTTAACTAACATTATTTACTGCATTACTTGACATTAATAAATCATAAACGGCAGCCTTAATGCACAATATGTAATGTTAAAGGACTGACGTTTCATCCACAGGGCATTCCCGACCTCACACCCAGCATTCCTCGGCTACGCTCCGGATCCACCAGAACTAGGACAAAGCACCTTCTGAAAGTCAGTGTTCTGAATAAAACCTAATTTGTCCCTCTTTAGTTATTTTGTGTGAGCATAGCATTTCCAAGCTGATCTCATGTCTCTTTCAGGACAGGAAGTCAACCTTGACTGATAATTAAAAAAAAATGTTTGCTTTTGTAAAGCAGGGAAGAAAAACAGTGTATACAGGCTGGATAAATAAACCAGACCAGATTTTGGATAATTGAGTTTAATTTGTCCTGTGAGCCTTATACACCAACTGGAATGTCGGGAAACACACACACACAGCACACAAGCGTGCACACACACACACACACACACAGCACACACGCACACGCACACACACACGCACACACTCTCATACACTAGCACACTTGCTGACACACCCACATGTATGTGTACGCATAAATATGTAAACAATTAACAAGTCCTAGTGGAAATTTCTTTCCTACTAATAGTTTTGGATGCTGAATAAAAGTCAATAATTCACTTTGTTTCGAGTTCAGACAGCCCTGTGATGTATAAACTGAAATATTCCCTTTTCAGATCTTAAACTGCATTCATTTCTTTCCAGTAGAACAACTAAAATATGTTGTAATAAATTTTGTGTGGGTTCTTACTTTTAAAAATACAGCAAGCATTACTTCAGGTTTTCTTCTGCTCTCTGTGTGTGTGTGTGTGTGTGTGTGTGTGTGTGTGTGTGTTGGGTTAAAGGTCATTTTAAAGCCCCTCAGCACAGTTTTAGTCCTATGAGGAGTTGACCAGTTTATCCTCTGCCTTTCTTCCCTTATTAACAATGACCTGAACTTCTGAGCTTAAAGGTGCTGTCTTCGAATCTAATATTCCCATACGCTTTTTGTAAAAATCTTCAAATATCTCCTCAAGGTCTGCAAGCTGTCTGTTCTGTGTGTGTGATGAAAAAAATGCTCGGTGCTCGTACACAGCTCTGTAAACTGGGACACAAAGAAAGTGGCTCGGACCGAGTCACATGACACTGTTCCAGCCAATCACAGGATAGAGAGAGGGAAGGGGAGACATTAGTAGTGTCGTCGCCTAGGCAATGCGTGTCCATCAATCTGGGGGCGGAGCTTCTGAAAGAGTACTGAATGGAGGTATTTGTTTCTTTCTCCAGAATCGATGCCTCCTCCTTTAAAATGTGATAATTAAATGACTCACTCTGCTTGCATGCTTCATATCGATTACACTTAGTTACCCAGCACACGTACTTCAATATAACTTGTGTATTCCCACGTGATTATTGATCATCTGCTCCTTTCAGACTGATTTCTTCTCCTCACTCCACCATGTGATGTAATTGAGCTCAACCTTCCTCCTTGTGATTAACTGATAGAACATTCTTTTCTTAGCTTCGAACACGTGAACCAACGGGCTGAATATTCCAATCCTGTTAATCATATTATTTTTCTTGAAGTGTGACAAATTAGTAGCTCTCTTATGTTGTGTGGATGTTTATGTATTTTGCTATTATCTTATGATGAAACATTTCTATCCTGATGGGCGTGGTGTTCCAGGATGACTCCGCCCTCTTCCTCAGTGCATGAGGGTTAATTGAATGATTTGATAAGGATAGAAATGATGCAAGGCATATGATATGATATGACATACCCATATAAGTAACCCTGACACCGGGGCATTGGTGGTATATTGGTGAGCAAAGCTGTCTTCCAGGCAGTTGACCCGGGTTTGAGTCCTGATCAACGCATACCCTTTTCAATGCATTTCATGGTGATGTTTTTTGCTGATTCATTGTAAAATGAAAATGCATACTGTTTTATTATTTTATTACAGTGCTGTAAAGCAAATAGAGGAGTGCATTGGTTTACCAGAAGAAGCAATGCATAATGCGATAACGAACACTGTCGGCCTTCACCGTATAAAAATAATAGGAGTTTTCTTACATATTACAGTATTTTAGAAATTAATTATTTAATGCAAAATACTGTAAACCAGTACTACTGCCAGTATATTACTGTAAATTGTTACAGTAAATGTTTTACAGTGCACCCATAAGCCATAAGTGAACAAAAATAAATACAACTGGTGCTCAGTATACTTCTACAGCCCAAGATTTTCCAAACATGTAGACACTCAACTTTACACATCAAATTTTTTTTTTTTTTAAATCCACATGCGCTTGTATGAACTTGTGCAAAAACCTGACTAAGGCTAAGGTAAAGCTGAGCTGTAGTTTTTCTAATGAAAAGCATTCTTCATGTGTTGGAGGTGTACCGTATAGACGTACATAAGAAAGACAGATGAACACCAACGTTATCAATGCAAACCTGCATGTATTAGACGCTCTGATTGGCCGTAGTGTGAGCAGAAGTGTGTGTGTGGTCATTGCATACATCATATAGCAACGCTACATGGGTTAATTATAAAGGTGGGATAATTAAGCAATATCACAGCAGAGAGAGTGCTGATATTCAGCACAACCTCGAGTGGGATACTGCTTTTATACATCAGTTCTTTAAACAAGAATTTAATATCGAGTACAAGATATTTCAGGTGCAATAGGGCAATAATTCTTATGGTAGTAAGTATCCACACACACTTTATAGCATGTCGGCTAGCTAGCAAGCTAGCTCACATTGATTTGTACATTCCTGTTAACGGTGCTTCTGGTAAAATTGGCCCTGATTTCTTTTCATCTTCATCTGATGAGCTTTCATATTTTAAGTCAACAGTTATATTCCTGAAGAGTATCATTCGCCATTTCTGCTGATGATGTCGCTAACTTTATCGTCGTAACTAGGAAGTGAAACGTCCCAGCGCAATATTTACAAAAAGTCGCTTGCACTCTTCATATTTTTAAAACTCCCAGTCTCTGCTGACGTGTCCACTACGTACCATTCCTTTACTCTGAAGTACTAAAGCAATACTAATGACTGTAGTTATTTAATAATATGCTTTCAGATAGAGACTACAACTGCTACTGATAAAAACGTTTATTCGGTTCACCCTTAAAACTGAACTGAATATGTATCATACAATTGCCTGTCAACGTTCATTAGGGAAATTCCACAAGGCAGATATGCTTTTTTTAATTGTTTTTTTTTTTCAGAGTGTTGAGTGATGATAGAGTTCCCCTTTAACACTTATTTCTCTCTATACGGCCTGCATTTACTCCTACACATTAAGCATTCCTTCCCCAGCACATGCATGATTCAGATTTCTACCCCTAACCACATGATAGTCACAGTGATGACCAGATTAGCGTTATGGACGTGGGACTGAGAAAAAAAGGCATGCTACAATACTGTATAGTGTATTGAGCTCTGCATTAGGAAGCAGATTAAGGTAAGGCTTTCACACTGCTGAGGAATGCTAGAGCCGACACTCTCAGCAGGCGTTACCTTTTTTTTTTAGAAACCTACACATTTAGTTAGAGTTAGTCAGTAATCGAGGAGGTGTGGGACACTCAGTATGTATTGTATTGTATTCCCCTGGGTGTAAAAGGATGTGAGTATGTGTATATACGTGCAGTTTTTCACGTCAAGCATGAATGCACCTGATTCCAGCTAGGTTGAATATACTTTGGATGTCCTGAGACGTTGCAGAACTGATCCTGTGAGTCATATTTTCCCTACAGCCATCAACATAAGAAAAGTAGCTGGCAAGTCGGTGCTTTCACTGATACTCCATTTACATGTCATCAGGCATAAAATATGAAAGACTGATAAACTTCACAACAGTAACGCTGGCAGAAACCAGCTTGCATGATGCTTATTACAACACCTTACTGTAAACGCTTTTATATTAAACCTACATAATCCTATGCTGTTTGTTTTTTTATGGTGTTTTTTTGTTTGTGTGTAATTGTAAAAGCGTTCTTGGGTGTGAGAGAGGTGCTATATGAATTAAACTTATTATTATTATTATTATTATTATTATTACAATTGACATGAACCTACTCATACATTTAAAAGACTTGTTCTATTGAAAGTCAACTGTTTTGTTTCCTCAATTTGGATGTTGACATACCAACACCTCAAGTGTTAACCACAAGTCAAGTGAAGCAGGAGGCTGTGTTATGACACTGTGGTGGTACGCCTGATTTGTGCTTGATTCTTATGACAACTGGCTTTGCCGCTCAGTGCACTTATGGAATGTCAGAACCACATAATGATGCTGATGTCAAAAATCAAAAACAAACTGCGATTTAGAGTCTGAAATTATGCACAATGCTGTCATGACGGTGTTGAACGTGTATTAGGGTACTTCCAAGCACTTACATTCACACTCCCTTGCTTTTTCCGTGCTAAATAATAAGTACGATCTCCCTTTTTTCTCTCTCCAAAATTTGGCTTCTCAAAATTGTTATTCAGTACCAGCAAACATTGATTCCTCTTCTTTCTTCTTCCTTTCTTCTTCTTTGTCTTCCTTCCGGTGCTTCGTTCCGGATTCACGCTGCCACTTGAGAAAACATGAAGCGCAGAAGTCGCTCTCTAGAGGTTTGTCCGTTCTGGGCTACTGTAGCGGTGCAACATGGCGGCTCCGTAGAGGTGGACCCGCTCCCTATATAACGAAACACAACGATTTGTAGTTACAGGTAATTATACACTAATGAAAATATACTTATGAATATTACATTAAATTCCTGCAAACAAATCCCATTAAATCCTACCTAGTGGACCTTTAAGTAGAGAGTAAACCATGCAATGTTTTGCTGTTTTGCTGTATGTTTGCTGGAAAATAGTCAACAACTAGGTGCAGAACTATGACTCCCATCCTGAAGTTGATTATTATCCATAATAGCATGTGATTTTGCCAACAATTACAATTTTTTTATGAATTAAAGAGTGATACATCATCATCCTTTTAACAAGCTGTATTTAATGTTTGTGGAACGGCTGTGAAACAAGCTATTTCCTGTTATTACTTATATTATAGCAGCTATAAACACTCTTTCTATGTCATATGCTTGAGAAAACTGAAAACACAAACTTGGTAGCATGAGCTACTGTTATAGAAAATTAATCAACATCTTCTGACCAATCAGAATCCAGATTTCAACAGCACTATGGTATAACATGCTTAAAAAAAAAACAGTAAATGTTACATAGAGAAGACACAATGTCATGGCACTCTCATAGGTCGTCATGACAATCTTGTAACTTAATACATAACACTGTATTAATAAGTAGTCATGTAAATAAATGTCATGAAGGACTTATGAAGACTCATGTATGGATATGAAGTCCACACTTGTTACCGTACTTTTAGAAATATACATAATAGATGGGAAATCAAAACCTTGAAACAGAACCAAAACTTTTTTATTGTTCTGAACAAGTCCCTCTGGCTGTAGTGTGACCAAGAAAAGCTAAAATACTGTGTCCTAATTGTATACGTCATATCACAACTGATGTGAAGATAGATGTCTGGGTGAGAAATATAGAAAAGTTATGAAAAGCTTTAGCCTTGTAAACCCTTAAAAATGTTGGCATGTCCTCACCCTCATAACCACACACCTTTCTTATTAGTTTCACTCTAACTGCTGATTAATACTGAAAAGTTACCAAATATGACTTAAGATAAATCTTTGAGTAATAACCTGGGAGTTTAGGGAGTTACCAAAACTACATGTCAGATGATTTTCATGTTCATTAGAAAAACTGAGGAAAGGAAACAGAGTTCAGAAAAAGAAATACTTTTGCCACAAACAAGTTCCCTAAAAGTAATTCATCATAAAAGTCATCAGGGAATGGAAGAGCGAGCATCACATTCAATATTCTCTTTCTCTCTCTATCTGTTAAGATGTTAACTTCGCAGTGCTTTTCACAAACTGGGTCAAAAACATATAACATGTGACCCTACAAAAGCAAATGTTTGGGGCTTTGGCTTTTGTCCTATCTGAGCCACAACGAGCCAACGTGCCGAAGTCATGGAAATGTGAACGAACGACCAAAATGTGATTGGATCTCGTCGCATTTCTTAATAATGGGGTTGTAAGAAAATGTATGAAAGCTACTCCTGACATTATCCTCCGTAACTTTCTGTACAGTTTGCAAGTATGTGACGATGTTAGCTACGGATAAAAATGGAAAGAGTGTTTTATTTCAAAATGTTTAGTAAGCGTTACATAAATTCTATCTGGTTCAGTTTTAATTCAGTTTTGCTTACTCAGCAAAGCTAAAGCAAATAGAGCTTGCAGTGAACTGTTGGGACCTTGACCAGGCAGGCAGGAAGCAAACACTGATGGATCGATTGGCCGATGTCACCTGTACACAGCTGGAAGGCGTGCATGCTGATGCAGAGTGTTTGATTTGGCCATTGTAAAAGTGTGTCTTTGTGTATGTGGAGAAGGTGACTGGTAAGTGGCACTGGTGTAATCCTCGAGGAAAATTACCTAGCCTATCATTTACTACAGTGAAAAAATTAGAGAGCAGGTGGCACAGCAGGTAGCATTGCTACCTCACAGCTCCAGGGTTGCCGGTTCAATCATGAGCTCGGGTTATTGTCCAAACAGCATTTCACATGTTCTCCTCGTGTCCAGTAGGTGGATTGGCTATGCTAAATTGCCCCTTGGTGTCAATGCATGTGTCCACTGGTGCCCTTTGACGGGCTGGTTCCTTATACAGGGTGTGTCTCTGCCTCAAACCCAGTGCTCCCAGGATAGACTCCAGATCCTCCATGACCATGACTATGACAAAGAGGTTACTGAAGATGAAATGGATGAATGAATTCAAAATAGTGGCCATTGCCATATGATTAACCTTGAAACAATCAGTTCCAGAGTTATAGACAGAAATATGCATCCATCCTTGACTTGTTGCTGGAGCCAGATTTTTTTAAAGGAAACACCCAAAAATTGGTGTAAACGCTTTTAAGATGGAGTTTAATCAGTGTGTCAAATTTAATAAAAATCAGGTGAATGGTTCTTTGGGATGACACTATGAGATCTTTCATCTTTGGTGCTTGGACCCCTAATTAAAGAAAACATTCACTCATTCACATGAACACAAAAAGAATACATCAGCTAATTTGATTAATTCTATTTTTATTTAATATGAGTCGTCTAGGGCCTCAGCTGACTGATTTGGGAGTTTTATGTAACATGGTGCTGAATATTCTTCGACAGTTGCATCCCTGGTCTGTTCCAGTTTCAAGAAGGTGTGTACATGATCTGCTGAACTCTTCATTTGTGATATTAATCGATAAGCTCTGGCTCTAGATAGAGTGTCAAAGAGAGAAATGCACCCAAAACAAACAAACAAAAAAAAACCAACAGCTATTCCCATCCTTCCTCTTTAGGAGGCTGGACCTGGCTTGACCTCTGTATTTGTTGTGTCTGAGTGCCAAACCAAAGGGTCAAGTAAGACCAAACAGCTAATCTAGCCACTCCTCCTAACCATATAAGGTGGGAGATCAAGGTAGGGTTGGGTGGGGTGTCAGCCGCATGTGTTTGCTCATTGGTTGAGGGTTGCACTCAGCTCGCTATCGTGTGAGCTCTCTGGGCAGATATCCAGCATTGGCCTCTAGAGCTGTCTCTGATATTCTCTTATTCCTCGATCTGGAGGGCAGCTGCTGCACGAAAGACGTTTTAGACGTTATCTGAGATCAGAGTAGCTCCTGCACCACCTTATTGAAAGAATGCCGTAGATAGAGAGATCGAGTTCTTGATTTCTTTTGATCATGAGTTTTCAAAAGCTGTCAAGAAAACAAATGTGTTGGGTCTGACATAACTGAATATAGTTCTTGTGTTTCATAACTTATTAGCAATCTGAAATACAGAACTTCTTGCTTAACATGTGCAGAAGACATGTCATGTCATGGACATGAATGAATTTATTTGCAAGCGGATCTCAACCCTCAGGATGTAGAATAATGCTGAATTATATTACATGTTATGTAGATACAACTATACAACGTGTATATCATTTCTGTGATATATAAAAGCTATTTTCTTTTTGGCTGTACAGCAGAAGGGGTAGTAATAACCACATGGCAGAGCAAGCCATTGTGATCAACATGATTAATCGTAGGTTTTGTTCATACTGTCATGCTAAAGTGACTCAAATCTGATTTTTGTCTTAATGTGACACAGATCTGATCTTTTCAGGGCTCTGTGGACACGCAAATCTGGTCTTTTCAACTCAGAGTCACTTTCATGTGTTGTCCTAAATCCGTTACGTATCCTATTTGTGGCCATGTGACCTGAATGAGAACGCTCAGAAGGGAATTCATATGGCTTTTTCACTGTACTCATGCACTGAGCGTGTCGTCATCAGCCAGCACGGTGTTCTGTCGATTTGTTCTACCTATTGTGATACGCTACTTATCAATTGCATGTTAGGTTTAAGGTTAAGATTTTAGGGTTAATTTTAAGCTTTAAGTGTTAAGCAGCACAACTCCAGCACTGCTCGACTGGTTCCTCCATCTCTCAAGGCGCAAGGAAGACATGCATCTAAACTCTTCTCTGTTTTGG
>JAQQZR010000023.1:2897559-2908664 GCA_030068235.1 Notoglanidium macrostoma | reverse complement strand
GTGATGGTATTCTTAGCCCAGGTCCTAATGAGCCAGTATCAGAATATATTTAATGATAGAGACTTCAAAGCACTTATATAAGTCGCTCTGGATAAGGGCGTCTGCCAAATGCTGTAAATGTAAATGTAAATGTATGCAGCTGAAAGGTTAAGGGCTGTAGCTAAAATTGAGTTTATTTTCCGGTATCGGCAGATTTTATTTGCACTATGGTAGTATTTTTTGCCAAGCTAGCACAAATCATTAGACCACCAGCAGAACAGCAAAACAACAATGGAGGAGAGCTACAGCTGAGGAACTGTTTGCCCTCCAGAGCAAAATGCAATGCATACATTAGCGACTAGTGAGTCCATTTCATCGGTTTTAATTTGTCTCACAAACATGTTTTTGTTGTTGGTGATGCAGTACTCGTGCAAAATCGTATCACTGTGCGGATGCGTACCGTTTCGGAGGACAGGTCACTAAAGTCATTAAAGTCGGATACAGGTCACTTGTTATTATGAATCCCTTGTGAGCAAAAAATCGGAAATTGAGCAAAGAAGCTTGCAGTGTGAACGTAGCCATAATCCTGGATGAATTCGTTATAGAGACAGATGTGGCTAATTAAAGCCCGTATTCTAGTTTATTATACTGAAAGATCACTAGACTCTGGAGGAGGCAGTATTTTAAAAGCTTTATTTATGTACAAATGAAAGCGTGACATAGAGGTATAATGGCAATGTATTCTTAATTTGGTTAGGCATGAGACATTTGTTCCTGTTCCTGTTTGTGCTCCGACTGATGTGGGTGAAACACTGCGACTGGGGGGGTGTGAGATTTCGAATCTGTCAGCACAGTAAGACTTTCAAACCCACTTTGGTTACAAAACACAAAAAAACCAATACATTATTGTTTCCTGACTTCAAAAGAAAATGTTAGGCCATTTCTTACAACATGGTTTTATAGACAGGCTCTATTTACGTCATTTCACCCCACTTCAGTAAAACTATTAAATAAATATAATGGAATGAATTGTTTTATCCGTGACAACTAAGAACAAACTCAGCTCAGCTGTGGCTACTAAACATGAATTAGACGGTTAATGCAGATAGGCCATTGTCTAATTAATGTAAACAATAAAAATGTCTCATAAAATTGACTCATCAAATTTATTGGCGTCATAGAAACAAGGAGTTAACTGGAATAAATGGGACACTCTAACAGCAAACAGCTTTCATTCGATGCTAATGACAAGCCTCTGGTTTAAAGAGTGTGTACATTTGGTGAATATCATCTTCTGTACTTATTATAAACTCTGATTATTTTAGGAAGTCAAAAATTTTTATTTTTAGGACCTAAATCAGGTGAATTCCATGTTTTCCCCCATGAGTTCCACAGTTTTTAGAGAACTTGTACGTCATTTTTGATCATTCTTGGTGCACATTCTGTGTTTCCCTTGTTAGAAAGAGACAGTGCTGCATCACTCTTTTAAGCACTGTGAAAACATTGCTGGTGTGATTAAGTGGAAGGGGGCGGGGCTTGCATGGAGGGTCATTTCACCTTGGAGAGGCCAAAAAAAACCTTTACAAACATCGACTGGATCATCTACTGGTTTTAATATTTAAAAATCAGCTCTTTTGCTGTATTTTGGATTATATTCTATCATATCGAGATATTAAAATATTGTGCTCCCATACATACTTGCATAAAGGTTTTACATGTTTATTTTGGGTAGTTTCCACATCAGCCCTCACCCACATGCTCCTCCGAATTTCTTTCACGCCCGACAGTTTAAATACCGCCTTCCTACATGGTAAATGTTATCATTTTGTTAACAAATGATGGAAACAGGCTTTCACAGATTTAATACTCACCTTTGTAATGTATTAATTTGCTCATGCTCATCTTTGTTCCCAGGCTGCATTAAATCCCATTGTGGGTGCGAAATTGATCTATTTGTATAGATACACAAAGACTATGTTAAGGTTGTATATTTAGGTAGAAACACACACATTCATTAAAGCAAACATTTTGGTGATTAAGACAAAAGCCTCTGTAGAACATGTATTTTCATTCTCTTGTAGACCTTTTCATTGACTCTTTAAGGATTTTCTCCCAAAGAGAGGCCAAGGAACGATTACATGGTCTAGATTTAAGTAGATTTCCTTTAAATTGAACTAAACTCCAAAGGACAGAGTGGAGTTGATCCTGGATCAATGCCGTTTCTCATAAAAAAAAATATTTGGCGAAGATAGTTAAAGAGCAACCCAATCTCAGCATTTTATGCAAAATTTGCAGACATTCTTACCAGTGAGGCTGATTTCACACAGATAAATTTCTAAGAAGCCATAACCACTAATCTGAACCATAATCTAAATTATTCATTATTATTATTATTACCTTCCCATGAGTTGTATTAACTGTCCAATCACATCGTCTGTCACTGAAAATAGCGAAGATTTCACAGTGACAAAAATGATCTGAGAATTAACCACAAAATGCCAAAAATAAAAATATCTCAAACTATTAATACATCAGCATGATGGCTTCCGTGGCTTCTCAATAAATTCCGGATGTGCCTACAGTATGTCATCCAAACACCAAGTTCCACACTACCATAATTTAAAAATATATATATATATTTTTTGCCTTGAGACTTAGGTTTTCGTTGTTATTAAGAGGAATATTTCATCACCTTCTCCCCAGAACAGATCAGAGGCAGTTTACTTCCTTCATTAGAATACGAAAACACTGCAAGTTCACTAACTTTTAGTCATGCAGAATCTCAACAGCTGCAGAAAAACCAGTGACCATTTACATTAGCATGATGAAACTTTTAATTAAGTTCTGAAAATGGCATAGGGTTACTGAGAAACCGCCGAATGTGTCGAGTTTCGTCAGCAATCCTTAAACAGTCATGCTTGTGGAGGTTTGCTTTTTGATTTTTTTTTATTCTGTATGTCAAAAACGTGATATTTTCCATCTGTCAACACAAAGCAGGAGAGTACTGGGACTTTAAAGCTCACAATCTGGACATGGTGAATGCACGGCTGTAATTCGCATTGTTCTCCGCACTGATCCCCAATGAACCTCAAAAAGCTGTGCGCTAAAAATGCGAAGCAAACAGAACCAGATGACCCGGGCCGCCCCTCAAGACTGCTCTGGCTTCATGGCCAGGAGATAAAACAGCGTGGCAATCTGTAAATTTACATGAAGTCATTTTTCCTGTTCAATCCAAAATGCATTTCACTTTACAATTCCACTGTTAAAAGCCATGAAGCAAGATATGAGTGGCAGAATAATAATAACAACATATATCACTACTTTTAAGAATTAAGTCTAAAACGTCAGGTTAAATTATGCTGTTTATATTCAGTTTTAGCATTGTGACATAAGTAATGTAATAACATTTTTGTATTTTTGCATAACAGTAGTAGATTTATTGTTGGGTTGGTTGTTGTTTGAATGTTATGCATTATAATTCTGCTCACTGATTCTGTTTCAACTCCAGAATATAAAAAAAAAAAAGAGGTCAGTTGTTTAGATGACAAACATTTTAAGCGTTAACTGAACATTCACGCTGTTGTGTTGATGTGTGACATAGTCACGCAGAAAGGTCCAGGCAGATTGCTACGTACGTGTACGTCTTTGCAGATATGTAGCCTTTGTGTGCAATAATAAGGGGTCATTGTGTTTAAGAACCCATAAGCAGAACTGATTTTTTCCCCCCCAGATTTTAGCCTTAAACATTTCGGTGATACTTTACTAGTGCTCATAGAGCTGCATGACACCCTTAATGATGACTGACATAAACCGACATACACATTTATAAAGGCTTATTCCAAAAGGATTATTATCAAAAGACTGTTTTTGGCAGTTTCTTAAGTGATGAACTGTATGTTAGAAGATCATAACAGACAATCATACATACCTATATATTACAGTGTCATGGCATTGCCTTGGGGATTCATGAAAATGACAAAAATGAAATACAGTTATACTCACTTTACTTAAGAGCTTTGAAGAATCTATAAAAAGAAACCTACAGTGTCGTAACAGTAGGCATAATGTAAATAAAAATCGCACAGGTAAGCAATTAAACACGACAGGGCATGCTGTTATAGGAAAATAATCAACAACAGACCACTGTGATGTGTCCTGAAGCGAAATGAATTACTGTTACCAACCCACTTACAGCACAACACAAAGTGTTTATTCCCTTTTATACCACAGCAACTTGCTTACGGTTTCAGTTTTTAAAAATAAAGAATTACAAGTCACATGTTTTATCCATTTATATCCGTGAATGTCCGTGAAACTAGTTAGTTCCTGTTCTCGCTTATGTTACAGCAGCTACAAACATCCTTTCTCTCACCAGCCACTGTTTTATTTCTCTCTCTGGGCGTTAGTAAAACTTTACATTACTGAAAACCCATAAAGTGCAAAGTCCTGAAGAGTTTCCTGTGTTGGAAATCTTAAAGTTACAGGTTTAAGGTTTGAGAATTACAAATGCTGGAACTGGAGACTCCTTTCTTAAATATTAAATAAACAATCACACAGAAAACTTCACCACATCTACGTGAAAAACAATATGTTTTTCTTAAAATCTGTTTATTATTGCGGTTAAATTATGCAGAGCGTCTGTCATAAAAGTCTGAAAAGTGATCTTCAGAGCTGCTGTTATAGAAAATTAATCAACACCTTCTGACCAATCAGAATTGAGAATTTAAATGCTCTGTATTGTGTGAATTTAACATGCAGCGTTAAAACCTTGATTATTTAACAGCGTTATGCAGCTGGTTATGTAGAGCTAATTACCACCAAATAGCCTTTATAAATGTTTACATACTGTAGGTTTATATCAGCTTTCATGAATTTCATGAGAATTCGGTGTAATTTATTTATTTATTTATTTTTACCGCATTAAATTTCTATGTTCCTATCAGGTTATGACAAATTAATAAGGCACATAGTTATAAACTTTATTAAAATGCTTTACACTGTATGCTTATCATTAATGCACTATGAGAAGGTGCTATAATGTGTTATGAGCACTCCTTATAATGCTTTCTTCTTACAGTTCATATATTCAAAGCTATAAACTGTAATACCTTTTAATAAATAATTATAACAATATGTATAATGTCTTAGGAATGCATTATAACAAGTTATTATACGGAAGATACGATCGAAAGTGTTTTATGTTGGTGATGGTGTGGTCGTTCTCTTTAAACTACAGGTCAGCTTCTTAAAACCGTATTCAGTTTGTGATCGAGTCCATGCCTTCGCACCTCTCCCTCGCTCTGGTCACATGGTGAGGATCATGAGCCTGTCCCAGCGTTCAGTCCCATAGAGGGCCTCATTGTAGGAAACCTCCCCATCACTCCCTAAAGGACTTTATCACATGTGCTCCATCCTCCCTCTGTCATACTAACAGAGTTGCAGCTGGCTGTGTGCATGTTTGTGTGTGTGTGTGTGTGTGTGTGAGAGAGAGAGAGAGGCCTGAACAGGGTAAGCACACACAACGGCACTCAGTGGTGCCAAAACAAATTTATCAAAATCCAAAAACTCTTATCCGGTGTAGCAGGAATAAAACAATAATGACACATTCGATCCATTAAAACACTGCTACAGAGCCGTTCTCCTTTTTCAGACCACACCCACATAATAATAAACGAAAATGATATTTTACCCTGAGCACCAATTCGTAACGCTAACATTTCCCCAAAGACCCACTGGTTCATTTTTCAGGTGGAAAGTTTTGGCGCTACACTGATGTCTCAGTACACACAACTTTATGAGCCTGTGTCAATCATGCTAATGTGTGTGAAGATCTACAAGAAGCTCTTCTCTCCCAAATATCTTGTATTAACAATGGATTTGAAAGTAATTGGTGCATAATTGAGCTGCATGAGTCACCATTTATGGAAGGCTGATTTACACCAGAACCGTTCCTGAGGCGTTTTTCCATCTTCTCTTACAGATAGAAGTTCTTTGGAATCAATGCAGCAGTATAGAACGGTGGTGCTTTAAGCACATCGGTAAAAATGTGACGAGAGTGTTTTTTATGCTTCGTTTCCATATTTCAGCGTGTAAAAGTGAAACATTCGCACACTAAATCTAAAGAAAAGTAGTGCAGCCACTTGTAGCCTAGCACAACATGTAGCCTTAAGACACACAGACATGCTAGCTAACTAGCTACATTCATGACACTCAGTTCTCACACACACACACACACACACACACACACACACACACACACACACACACACACACACACACACAAGGGGAAATGTTTTTGCTTCTGTTTCGGATGTGTCCTGTAAGTTAGGGTGAATTAGTCTAATGTGGGACATTTAAGGCTAAATATTATACTAATTCACCCTATGAAACACCATAAATAAATAAACAAACAATTGTCCCTCATTAGGCAGTTCCACATTATGGGAATTCACCTATTATATATATTATTAATATATATTAATACAGCCATGATGAGCCAGGCTTGCGTTTAACACGAGCATCACAAAGTTAAGATAATCTCAACTAGTAATGTTCTTCGTGCTCACATGATTCAGTTTCATAGAAATAAACTAGCAAGAAAAGGCATGAACACTCACCAACCCCTAATCCTAATCCTAATCCTAATCTTAATCTTAACCTCTAATTTTTATAAATTACAGTGACTTGACGATGCTAATTAGAGTACGTTAGCTTTTTATCTGTTTCCAACTCACATCTGTGAGCCAAGTTACTTCTTGTTATCAGTTACATTATAGCAGCTATAAACAGTCGTTCCCTCACCAGCATCTCTTTTTCATTCTTTTTAAGTTTCTAAGACAAATACACAGCTTGTCATGTTACTGAGAAACGTCGTTCCTGGAGACTTTCCTGTGGTGGAAAAATAGATCTGTCACACTGTAATCTCCCTCCAGAAACATTATGTAATTGTCTCCTAACAGAAAAGTTCACCATATCAACAATTATGTTATTATACATATCTTTCATATTTATCTTTATTATATAGCAACATGTTTATTTTTTAAATCAGTTTATTATTTATTTGCTATTATATATATTTCCTATTTCCAGGGTCACTGGGTCACTTTAGAGCTTAGCTTTGTGTTCTTCCTCTTACTGATACCGTATTATGTTTATTGTATTGAGTGTAAAAGATCGCTGTAAATGTTTACATTATGTTACTGCCTAAGTTTGTATTTATGCAGCGCTTAATGAGTGTCCAGATTCCTCTCTGGACTATACAAACAAACAAACAAACAAACAAACAAACAAAACAAAAAAAGATCTATTATTCTTATTCTGCTTATATATTAAAGAATGGCACATGGCATATTTTAGCAGTTTAAAGTTTGATTTAATACTGTGGAATGATTAAGAGACAAGTTAGCTCCTGTTATCATAAAAAAAGCATAAACTCGGTACTGAAGACTGAGCTGGGAACCTTTGGCGTGACTGACAAAGCTCTGACACCTGAGACGCCTTCAATAAAAGTTAAACAAACATCTCCTAAAAACGTGTTAATTATTAGTCTTTGATGATGAGGAGCATCAAATCACCATGAATGAGCCGTTACTATAGAAACAATCCCATATTAGATTAGAGTGTTAATATAAACCCGACGTCCCTGTTACAGTCGGATCTACTGTCCGAGCCGTGCTGGTCTACGAACATAATGCACACCTTCTGACCAATCAGATTCGAGCATTCAACAGCACTGTGGTATAATCAGGGTTAAACTGACCTTTGTGTGCTGTTTCGCATCCCTCTTTTCTTTGCCCTCTGCCCGACAAACACTGAACGGTCATAACAAGGCTCAAGCGCTGAGCTGTGCAAATCCGGCATTTTTAAAAAGCATGCTGAGGGACTCAAAGACTCAGACCGAGTGATTAATGCTAGTCTTTTTATGTAACACTGATTGTAATGAGCAGCACAAGCTGATGCAAAGGCGCATGGGCTGTAAGAGGATACAGAGGAGCAAACACACACTCACACACACACTCACACACACACACACACACACTCACACACACACACACACACACACTATTTTGATAGATGACTGTGTGTATCTATAGACAGGAGACAACAAACACAAAGGGGATACACTCTCCCCTACATGCACTGCTCCGATCATGAGACCTACTGCTGCTTTTTCTCTTTTCTTCTCTCTCTCTCTCTCTCTCTCTCTCTCTCTCTCTCTCTCTCTCTCTCTATCTTTCTTTTTCTTCAGTAGTCGTGAAAGAGGAACTCTTGACCACTTCCCAGTGAGACAGGCCATGTTGTGCTGATTCACATGTGCTCAGCTAACAAAAACCTCTTCCACCCACGAACTCTGCGTGACTTCGATAAGGAAAAAAAAAGGAAAATACATCAAATGACAAAAAATAGCAAGGTTACTTAGGTCAAAGTGCAGCTCCAAAACAACTGAAATCCACAGCAGTCAAAACATTCCTAATTATACAGCGCTTATATCAATAAATATTAACTTATTAAAAGTGCATAGTGTCATATATACAGCTACAAGCAAAAGTTTGTGAACCTTCTAGATGACGCTAAAAGGTACAAATGTTATAGAAAGAAAGCACTTAAAGGACATGCAGTTATAGGAAGATAATCAAACGACAGAGTTGTGTAATGTGGCCTGACACGAAGCGGAGTTGCTGTTAGCACCCTGACGTTTTTCAGCATGTTCCGAAACTTTTATACTGCCAACAATTTGAATTTTTGATTTCTTTTTGGATTATTTTCTCAGTACTTTCATATAAGACTGATTTTTAGGGAAGCATCATGTTTGAGCTGGAAGATTACAGAATAGCTAGAAACCTTTCATGCTAATAGCTAGCTAGTTCACCTAATGCTAGTGATGGGGGGGGGGAGTTTTGTTTGTTATGGGCTATTCTGTTAAATGATAAACGATTGAAAAAAAAATTGATGATGCAAATTGGTTCTCAGAAACTAAAATTCCACTTGTGCTGACCTGGTACACGATAAATGCAAACTAGCATTTAGTTAGCAGGCTAGCTGTTCACTAGCATTTAGTTAGCAAGCTAGCTGTTCGCTGTTCGGGATGGTAATCAGACATAGAGTGCATTTTGATTTGCATATTCATATATTCATAGATTCTGGTTTAATGAAAATAAATAAATCCTCTCTCTCTCTCTCTCTCTCTCTCTCTCTCTCTCTCTGTGCGTGTATGTGTGTGTGTGTGTGTGTGCTATTTGCAACTTCCTCATTGCTAATGTAAAAAAACAGCATTAGAAAGCAGTGGATTATGTTGATCAAGGTTTTCCTTCAGATTATCGCGCTTGTATTGTGCATCATGTGCACATATGCATGTTTTTTTTACTGCAGTGTTGAGAAGTTTTGTAAATTCAACCACTAATGCCTGAGAAATTATAGATACCAACAAACAACACCTATAAACTACTGTTAAAATACAGGAATTACTGTTTATACAGTTCTATAAAGCAGTACAAGCTGCTTTATTTGTTTACTTGCCATCTAGGTTTAGGTTAGATCTGTTCAGCATGTCCTGAAGCAAACCTTCCATGATTACATGTTTACATTTATTAAGGAACGACGCATCATGTTTTTTTTTTTTGATCTACTTATCGTTGCATTTAATGTTGCAGAACTTCCATGAGAAAAGTTAGTTCCTGTTCTTGCTTACGTTACAGCAGCTATAAACAGTCGTTCCTTCACCAGCCTCTCTGTTTTCTTCTTTTTAGAGTTAATAAGAAAAGAATATGGCTACAAAACTGCAAACTCTTCTTCCAAAAAATGGCCTTGCAGGAAAACTCACCAGCTCAAGCATTACAAATGCTTTTCAGTTACTTCATGTGGAGCGTCTGCTGTACAAGTCAGACTGAACGAGCTGCTGTTATAGACGATTAATCAACACCTTCTGACCAATCAGAATCGAGGATTTAACAACTTTCTGATGAAGCTCTATGAAGCTGGCACCCCATATGATGAGAATGTGAATTAAAGAATTTTGATTAAACAGTTTTAGGGAGATTTAGCATAAAATACTTTAATAACTGTTTAATGACTAATGCTAACATTAACTTAAGGCATAATGAAGCACATATGTTTACTTTTTTTTGCCCAAACGATTCACAAAATACATATTTGGAGTCATTTGGGCATTAATAAGATGCTAGGTGACGTCACGTCATTAAAACATCCGATAGTTAATGTCTTGAAAACTGTCTGAGCACAAATTTTTACTCCGCATGCACAAACACGCACAAATGAAACGAAATACTTTTATTTACGTTCTCATCACACGGGGTGCCAACTTCACAATGCTTTCAGATGAAAAAATCTGAGATTTATTTATTTATTTAATTTTTTTTTAAACTTCAGCTATTCATTACATATAACCAAAAACACATTGGTTGAATTTATTTTGTTTCATTTTTGTCATGTTCTACTGACTGGGTTGGCAGGTGTGTCATCTCTTTTGAGTTTAAAGCAAAATATTTGTAAAAATGCATTTCAGAATATCAAAATATATATATTCATCAAATAATACTTGTAGAAATACTTCCAGAAACCTGAAATGACAACAATTTAGCATGTCTAGAACATAAGCAGAGTCAGACACGTCACATTAAGTCATGTATTGTCAAAATACAACTTTCATTGAAAATGTAAAACATTTTGATATTTAAAACAAATACCTCTGAACAGAACGTTATGTGCCTCGGCAGTTATACAGCAACCAGCAACACACTGATGTCAGCCCAAGAAGCAGTATCTTGTCATTAAACTGTCAAAACATGCAAGATAAATATCATCTTTATGGGAACGGTTCGGCGTTTTAATTAAAAGGTGGGAGAGGGCAACTCAGCAAAGAGATCTGAGATAAGTCGAAAAGAAATGAAAAGAAACCATTTTAAGCACATGCAATACCATAATTGCCCTAGAAGTTGCTTTCTATAGGAAAGAAAAAGATATTACTGCATGTTTAAGTTCAAAAGATTCATGCGTCACTGCTTCTTCTATGTTTTTACTTTTAATAATAACCAAGTTCAAGTTCAAGTTCAAGTTCAAGTGGCTTTTATTGTCATTTCAACGTATACATGTGGTACAGTGTACAGTGA
>JAQQZR010000023.1:2883839-2896369 GCA_030068235.1 Notoglanidium macrostoma | reverse complement strand
CACTGCAAACAGTGCAGACATAAGACAGACAAAAGACAAAAACACTGCCACAAGACAGTGCAAACGTCACAAGACAACACAGTACAGCGCTAATGGACAGTAATGTTTCCATCTTCAAGTTAAACGAATACACAAAGTCCAACTTGTTCTGATTTTCCCAGTTCACATAAAACCTGAATAGCGCATCCATAAAGCTTCATGAGGTATTATGTAGAGCTAAGATTTTAAATGTGTCTTTAGAAAGTGTACAAGTTTTAATATAAAGACAATTTGCAAACTCATGTGTATGTGATTAGGCATTATAACACGTAATACAGATATGATGCTGCAGCCTGTGTTATAACACGTTGCAAAAATTCATGTCTAGAATATTAAATCGCGCTTTATAGATGTTATGCATGTCATGATAACTATTTATGAGCATCTACAGTATAAATGTGCATTAGTGTGGATAGAATGTTATAAATACATCTAGACAGCGTCTCGTACATCACACAATGTCTTATACAAACATTTGGGATTAGTGGCTGCAATATACCTGTGAACAGATATTACATGTTATGTAGCCTGATATAATAAAGCTATCATGCTTTATTCATTTTAAATCTGTTAGCAAAGACACTTGTGAGCATCTATAAATGATTACTATATGTGTTATAATGCAATACGCATCAATATGACATGTTATAATGCATCTATAATTTAATTACATTTAGCACTAGTAACAGCAACGTTCTTACGAATTGATATGCTGAGATTTTATTACTTGACATTATAAATTCATGCTTTGTTAGTGTTAGGCATGTTATGAAACCTGCTTACTAGCATTTAGCTACCTATGAACATTTACACAGGCTTATGCAATGTATGGCAATTCATTATGTAGGCTATACAATGCTATAAATGCAGCTGTTATATTTACTGTATCTAATGCCATGAACAGACAATATAACAGGGTTTGTCACACTTTAACATGCTTTATGCATGGTACTATCAAAATTTATGAGCATTTATAAAGATTCATGCTAGGCCTTCTGATTCATAATGGATGCTACATGCTATGTAACATGTTTACGTTTTGTATTCATACAATCATGCATCTATAATGCATTATAAATTCAGCATTTAACATTAGTGACTGAAAATATTCCTGTGAATCGATATACTAGCAGGTTATTTGTAACTTTTATGAAGTCATAACACTGCTTTTTGAGTGCTTTTAGAACTTATTAGCATCTGTAAAGGCTTATGTTATTGTGTATTATACTGTTGTAGTGTTTTATGCTCTATAACATTACAAATACATCTATGATGTCTTACAAATGCAACTTTTAATCTTAAAATAGTGCATGCTTTAACAATGTTAAGGCTCACAGTATGTTACCCATTATAATGCATCATGGATGCTATATGACGTGTATCTATAATGCGTTACACACCATTTAATGAACTACATAACTAAAGGGTGTAAAGTTGTACACATTATTGTAGATTTTGCATACATAAAGCATGCAATTATTAATGTTGATGCATATAACATGTTATAAATGCATCCGTGATGCATAACGATTAAATCATAAGTGTTAATGACTGCACTGTTCTTATGAACAGAGATTATTATGGACTATGTAAAACTATGTACACTCATGCTTTATAATGTTATGCATGCATTTATACAGCTTGTGCTGATAGGCATTATAAGATATATGTACGCATCGAATATAATGCATTATAATTTCATTTGTAATGTAATATAAACAAGATTCCAGGTATGGATTTGTTGACTGCAGGTAACTTAGAGCTGTGGAAAGTTTTGGAAAGTTTCCTCGGTTTAAAATGTTCAAATTGGCTATTAGCGATGAGTCATCTGTTATGATTATACAACAGAGTTACTGAAGTCATATGTATTGTTTGCTTCCCTTATTAAACATTTTTTTCTGCAGCTTTTTTGTCTACTTTGTAAAAAAAACTTGCAAACTGATTGCCATGAGGTAAAGTGGAATAGAAATTCTATATTGTACGAACAAATCCTTATTTGTTGCAAACTTAGTTGGCATCTAGTATTCAATTCCACTTAGTATTTTTAAGCTAATCACTTTTTTGAATGTTTTTTTTTTTTTTAATTAAGGCTAATTAAAAGACTTTGCAGTGGATTTATTTTTACTTCCTACTGTTACAACACATGCAGTAGAAAACAAAAATTAATTATAAATTCATTATGAACACCGACATTTAAAAGACGTCTTGAAGTGCAAGTAACTGATTTGTGATTTTTTTTTTTTTTTTTTTTGCAACACCGGTAATTACAACTGCCTCTCCATGTTTTGAAATTGTGGCGTGTTGCCACTTTCAGCGTTAGGTGATTTTGAAACTTGTTGGGCTGTAAACGGCCACTTACTTATTGATGTTTGTGGTTTTAAAGTTCTGCAAAAGTCAGGGTGCCGTTTGCAGGACAACAAGAGGTAATGAACTCAGACACAACCTGGACGTCATAACCGTCAATAGAAAAAACAGCAACAACAACAAATAAAAAAGATTTGCCAATTGATTAGTCATCTAGTAAATAAATTAAAACCAGTTTGGGTATAATGATCATGGGTGTGTTTATATGGGTCTTGTTTTTTTCAGTTCAGAGGAGTTTGTTTGCCAGAACAATAACAAAAGGATACATTTCCCTCAAACTCAACATCCTTGAGGTTCACCAACTCTCATGACACTGACCCATATACAATACAGTGTGATTCTGCAAAGGATTTGGTTTATTTGCAATTTGTACGCAGAGATAAGGACAAGTTAGGGCAAATGCTACCTTCTAAAAACAGGAGCAAGAAACGTGTACCAATAAGAGCAGTAAAGCCAGTGTGGTTGTGTATGTTACCTAGCATGCATTACCAGTCTAAAAGATATTTTAATGGACAGCCTTTAAAACATCGTTATCTTACAGAGACTAACATAGCACACAGAGCCTGAGTTAAATCTATTTTTGATAGTTCATTTGGATCTCATTTGACAGAACGTTACCAGTTTGTTATCGTTAAATAAGAGTGTAAAGCAGGTGTGTCAAAATCATTTTAAATAACGTGCCGCATTACATTTAGTACAATGTCAAGTGGGCTGGACAAAAAAATAAAACGAAACAAAAAAATCTGTTTAGTAGACCAATAAGACATCAGCAACTCATTACACATGTGCTTTATTGGCAAAAACTACACTCTGAATGCACAGACTGACTATATATAACATGTTTCACCTACAAAACACACTGAAATTCATTCAAATAAAAATATATGTTTGTAAAAAAATTTTTACAAACACACTTTTTGCAATTGTAATTGGGAATACATTTTATTAATCTACACAAAACTGTCCGTAATACTAAAGTGTGTGCGTGTGCATGTGATTATTTCCAATGAATAAAAAAGGAAAAGTTGTGATTGCATGAATCTTTTAGCTTACTAATGATTAATTTTAGCTTGCTAATGAAGAATTTTAGCTTGCTTATGAAAAATTATGTATGATTAGCACATTTTGCTAGTAAAGTTAATGGCCATGAATTTGTTGCTCTATTCGGGTGTGCGAATGTTTTTCAAAGGGAGTCAGATTAGAGCGAATTGAATTTCCTGAGAGCTGTTCATACATGCACAAACACACACACGCAAACACACAATGGATTAAGGTTTCCAACAAGGTGTTACTGTCGGGTAAATGATGCATGGTGCATGTATGGGTGCTCGGTGTAGGTTTCATTAAGGACAAATTAATTAAAGGAGGACCAAGATTTTTCGAGGGTCAAAAGTGGGATAAACTCAGAAAGAACTCAGAAAACAAGCTTAAGAAACCCACACTTATCGGGTAAGCAGGTAGGCAAAGGATGTAAGTGCAGGGATTATTTAAACGGGCAAACAGAGTCGAAAAATCATGTCAGGCAAAGGCAAGGTCAAAAACAGGCTAAAATCACTTGATAGACAAGATGAACAAAGCTATAGCTATGGCATGTTTTAAAAAAAAAACCCAAAAAAACCCAAAGATACAGAGGCTTGACATTAACTGTGAGTAAAGATAACGCTTTGCAAAAAAACTAAGAAACGAAAGGAACATAAATCGTGCGACTGCGATCAAACAAAACTCAAAACAGGTGCAACCAATCAATAATCAGGTGACTGGGAGGTGCAGGGGCTGATGGGAAGTGCAGGTGAACCAAATGAGTCCCAAGAGCGCAATACTATCAACTAAACAACTAAAGACATTGATTGGAAATATAAAAAAAACAAGCAGGTGTGCAATAACTAAAGTAATCAGTGTGCTGACACAGAACAGGCGCACACATTAGAGAAAGAAACCAGTAACGGCACAGAGGTGAAGATAGGACTAAAAAACATACCAAAACATGAGCACAGTTGCCATAGGAACAGCCCCATTGGGGCAGCTACTGTTCTGTCTTTGAAATTATAATTTACCAACATATTTAGATTAATGATACAACAATGCTACACAATTGTATACACAATAATTACATGAGTTTGGAGAGATTCATCAGCATAGCTACACAAAATAAAAGTACAACAAAATCTGGTACAAATACAGACTTCCTTCTCTGACATAGCGATAAAACAGAAGTACGTGGGTTCTGTTCAAGTCTTTAATGAAGATGATTTCTTCTTTCCTGAGAAAACTACAGTTAATGACCTTGGTTATACTCTTGACCCGTGTGACGATATCACTTTATTTCCATGATGCTGCATATGATGACACAGAGAAACTAGTAAATGTTTTCCTGATCTCTAGGTTAGAGATCATAACTGGCTATGCAGTACTAATTTATGCAGGTCAATACAGAAGTTCAGTATTACAAATCCTTGGTCTGATTTTCTGTTACATATAATCATTATTGTTCATAATGTTAATCATTCGTAGCATAAATACTTGCATGCAAATCATTACGAAGGAAATATGGTAAAGGCCTATGTAGGATTTAGGGGATTTAAATCCAGGAATGGAATATAATATTCGTAAGTATGCTGTCATTAGTGTATAATTACCTGTAAGTATGAATCATTGTGTTTTCGTGAGCTTAGAACAAGCCCTTTATATCTACATAGGGAGCGGGTCCACCTCTACAGAGCCGCCATGTTGCGCCACTGCAGTAGCTCAGAACGGACAAACCTCTAGAGAGCGGCTTCCACGTTTCTACAAGTGGCACCGTGAATCCGGAAGGAAGCACCGGAAGGACGACAAAGAAGAAGAAAAGAAAACAAGGAGCAAAAATGATGAGGAATCAGTGTTTGCCGGTGCTGGAGAACAAGACTGAACCCAAATTCTGAAAAATGGAGAATCATACTTATTATTTAGCACAGAAAAAGCAATGGGAGTGTGAATGTAAGTACTTGGACGTACACTACAGGGACCTGACGGACACCGTACTCTCTAATACACGCTTGGAAAGGGAGGGGTAAGGGAGGGGCATTCAGGGGGTTGCAATCAACTGAATCCTACATAGTGGTGCACTAGGATACAGAATCCATTTTTGGTATTCATCAGTTATTTCATCAGAAATACAAACTCTACATACACCATTTTATGTGAAAGATAGTTATTGAAGGTACCAAAGGTATAGGATTGGTGGTAACATTCCAGTGACAAGCGATGGTCCAGTTTTAAGTGCTGTTTTGTCTATCATTCTGCATGAATGAAAAGAGTTCAAAATTGTCTCCATTTTGACCAACTGCAAAACAACAAAGCTCACTTTATAAATTCTTCTCAGCAACAGAATTCTTAATGTTCTTAGCTCTAGTACTGAAAAAATTCCATGCTGTGCCATGTGCAAGGCGGGAATGCCAGGAAGACACTGGCGTCAGGAGAAAGGTAACGGAAAGCTACCATGAGCAGGTAAAGGCATGACATGACCCGGGCTTGAACTCGATCGAACAAACCCAGCTCGATCCTGAAGAACAACATTCCGTATGGGAGCAGGTTTGTCACGGAGGTGATGAGGAATAAAAGGCTACTCAGATATCTTTTTGAGATTAACTGTGTTCTGACTGCTCGGCACCTTGCATCGTAGAGATGATCCTGATCCGGGTGGTGTGTTTGAGTGAACGTGAATGTGTGTGTGTGTGTGCATGTATGTGCGTTATTTATTCCTTGGCCAAAGAAGACTAGAAGTTGAAGAATTTATAGCAGTCAGGTGTCCTGTAAGCACCTTCTGGCGTGAGGAAGCACTCATCCCAACGTTGGTCAGTGTGTCGAGTGTGTCGTCCTGGACAGAGATGATAAATCAGTTCAGGTTTGATGGCTCATGAAGGATTTGAGTACTTCAGATTAGCTCAGTCTATAAAGACTGGACAAATACAGTATCCTTTGAGGAAGATAAAGATAAAGAATCTCTCTCTCTCTCTATCTTTCTCCCGCACACACATACATGCATACACACATTATTAGATTATCTCTTCTGGGAGTGTTAGTTATAACCCCCTCTGGTCATCTCCGCTAACGCTCTCTCTCGTTCCCTCCTGCATGTGTGCGTGTGTTTGTACAAGTGGCCACTAGCCAGCCATTCTTGCATATGTTTTTCATTCAGCGTGAGTAGTTTAGGAGTTCTGGCTAACTCCGATACACCACAGAGAGCTCAATAAGTCATTTCCGCCAAGGGTTCTTACTCGCTAAACACACACGACCCACCGTGACCCCCTTTCTTTCTTTCTTACGTCCTTTCTTACACTTATTTTCCTCCTCTCTCGGACAAATTGAGCCTTATTACTTTTAAGAGAGTGATAATGACTGATGATGGTGCCTTTTTGTTAGTAATGGAGTGCGTCAGAAAATAAATCCATGTCGTGCATGCATGCGTGCGTGAGTGTGTGTGTGTGTGTGATTGTGTGTGTGTGTGTGTTTGTATATTTCAGGGTGGGTACAAGTATGACATTGTTCAATTATGTTGCGTTCATGCTACAAACCATGTCTGAATTACTATATTTCTGGGAACCCAGCTGGGATTCAAGTTTCCAAGCTTCCAAGTTGTAAACATCAATTGGAAACCAAACAATCGAGGAAGGAAAAAAATAACAATAAAGTGTCCCAGAGAAACCGGAATTTTGCATAAGTTGAGAGACCTCAAGCTTATCTAGGAGGAGATTCCAAACTTCCAAAATAGAGAAAGAGAAAGGACAGATTTACGGCAGTGATTGATTCGCACCGCGGGAGATAGAGAGGGTGGATAATCTGTGCAAGGAATATGGAGGGCTGGGAGAAATAATAAATGTGAAACACACACTCGTGCACACACACGCACACACACACTCGTGTACACACACGCACACATGCACGTGCGCGTGCGCACATGCATGCAAGTGTGTGAAGGTCAACATCACACATGCAGTGCTGTTGATGCTAGACTCATGACAGGATCATACCCTGCTGACATCATCGAGTCATTCTCCGCTTGGGCGAACCTCTCCCAGTGACACACACACACACACACACACACACACACACACACACACACACACACACACACTGCACTGAAAAGTAAAATAAACCATTAAAGTTGTTCAGAGGCCTGGTTGATTTCAACTCCAGAATTATTGGCACCCTTTATGAACTCCGGAATTATTGAGATAATTTAGGAACTCCAGAATTATTGGCACCCTTGACAGACTGACATAATTTCAGAACTCCAGAATTACTGGCAATTTTTATGGACACAAAAATTATTGGCACCCTTTATAAAGTCCAGAATTATTGATACCATTTAGGAACTCGAGAATTATTGGCAAGCTTTATAGAATCCAGAACTATTGGCACCCTTTTAACTCAAGAATTTCTGGCCACGCTCATGGACAAAAGAATTATTAACACACTGAACATAGACAAAGAATAACACACTGACATAATTTAAGAACTCCAGAATTATTGGCACCCTTTAAAATTCCCAGAATGGTTGAGATCATTTAAGAACTCCAGAATTATTGGCACCCTTTATGAACTCCAGAATTATTGGCACCCTTTATAAAGCTGACACATTGACACCATTTAAGAACTCCAGAATTATTGGCACCCTTTAGCTCCGGAATTATTGAGATCATTTAGGAATTCCAGAATTATTGGCACCCTTTATAAACTCCAGAACTATTGGCATTTTTTATTCCAGAACTACTGGCAACGTTTATGGACACAAAAATTATTGGCATCTATTATAGTATATGGTCCAGAATTACTGAGATCCCTTATAAAGTTGACACACTGACATCATTTCAGAACTCCAGAATTACTGGCAACTTTTATGGACACAAAAATTATTGGCACCCTTTATAAAGTCCACAATTATTGATACCATTTATGAACTCGGAACTTATTGGCAAGCTTTATAAAATCCAGAACTATTGGCACCACTATTATAGTATATAGAATTACACATGTAGTAAGTGATATTTTCATATTTTAACATATGGAGAGATAGTGTTAAGGTAGGGCAGCAACTCGTCCCTGAAAAAGAATAATAAAATAATAATATTAATCTTTATTTATGCAGCACTTTTAATTTTGAGTTCAAAATTTCAAACTGTTTTACATAAAACTTAAAAAATTAGACAAGGAATAAAACAATAAACAATACATAGATGCATAAAAATGAAAATAAAATATTTAAACATTTAAAAAGCACAAAAGTAATTACAGTGAAGATTAAATGTAAAAAAGTAAGTATAGGAGTTAGTAAATACCAATAATAATAAGAATAATAATAAAGTGTATTTAAAACATTGCCTAACAGGTGCCCCAGGTGTAAATGTTCAAAAGTATTGGCAATCTCACAAGTAATATTTTGTATACGGTCTATAAAATAAGTTTATTTATTTATTAAGTTTATTTTTTTTTAAAGTAACTATCCTGTTTGCCATAAAAACTTGCACTGATAAAAAGACATTAAGTTATCTCTTTTAGAATTATTTATTTATTCTTATAGATTATGTTTATGTTTATTTATTATATTGTTGAGGCATTTTTGGGTAGTTTCCTGGTGACAAAAATATAAAAAATGTAATGTTAAGCTGATGATACAGTTCCAGCCTTAAGCTGCATTTCTCTGTTATGATGTGGACTATGCGAGTGGCACAGAAGGTTTGGGCAAAGGTTTTGGAAATTATTAATGTGGAAACAATCTTGTTTGTTTAACTTCTGCAAATGATTTTCAAAAATGATTTTTTGTTGTATAAATGCTGTTGTATAAATATGTCAAATGCTAACAGTGAAATGATGATAAAATTTAAATAATTCATAGACTTTCACATGTTTATGCCATATCTGTAAGGGTTCTCTTCAGGTTCCATGCTAAATTAGGCATGTGTGTGTGTGTGTGTGTGTGTGTGTGTGTGTGTGTGTATGGTACCCTGTGAAAATCCACCAATAATGCAATAAAGCACAATAAGTCATTTTAAAGGTCCACTATGTGGGATTCAGCCCCTTGAATGCCCCTCCCTTATCCCTCCCTTTCCAAGCGTGTATTAGAGCGTACGGTGGCCGTCAGGTTCCCGTAGCATTCTTCCAAGTACTTACATTCACACTGCCTTGCTTTTTCCATTCTAATTAATAAGTATGATCCTCCATTTTTCAAAATTTGGGTTCTCAAACTTGTTATCCAGCACCAGCAAACACTGATTCCTATTCTTTCTTCTTGCTCATCTTCGTTTCTTCTTCTACATCTTCTTTTCAGGGCTTTCTTCCGGATTCACGCTGCCACTTGTAAAAACGTGAAACGAGCTTTCTAGAGGTTTGTTCGTCCTGGGCTACTGTTCGGCGCAACATGGCGGCTCTGTAGAGGTGGACCCGCTCTCTATGTAGATATAAAGGGCTCATTCTAAACTTACGAAAATACAATGATTTGAATTTACAGGTAATTAAATATACTACTGAAAACATATGAATACTTATGTTAATAGAGACCTTCAAAATCCTTCCTAGTAGTCCTTTAACAAAGTAACAAAGTAAGTTAAAATGTGTTAATTGAATTGAATTTGTTCAACTAAACTTTGGTTCTAAATATCCATGACTAAAATTTCACATAAATTAGCAAAAGTTAAATGATAGTATGTTCTTAAATGTAGATAATATACTGATCTTTGGTATTCAGGTATACATAATTAAACCTAGGGTTAGGGTTAGGGTTAGGGTTAGTTAATGATGGTATGAATTTTGTTTAATTCAGTTGTTTATTTGGTTTATTATTTAAAAAAAATTGATGAATTGGTGAAGTTTTAGTTATACTGTTAATGTTCCTGATGATGTATTGATGCTGAAGCTCACGGTTTAGCTAATGTGAAAAAAATCACAATTAAACTGTATAAAAACACAAAGTAGTCTTTCGGATGTGTGAACTGTGCTATTTTATGATTAAACGTACCTAATAATTGGTCATTTTGGTTTGGTTAAGCAAAGTGAGTCTTTAATAAGCACATCAAGTGACTCATGTTCATGTGATCTTGTAAACTGTTCAAATAAAAATCAACCGCTTATAAAACCTCAACCCCACTGATTCCAGCAGAAATAAATGAGAAAATGTACAACTATTTTCTCTTAATCTAGGCTCCCAGATGGAAAACCTCCAGCTGGCTGAGCTGAACAACCTCTCATTACAATTCAACTTGAGGTTTGAGAGAATGTGATTATTAAAGCAATAATTCTGTCAGCAAGTCTTCTCGTGCAAATAGTGAACGTCAGATGCCAAAAGTGCACATCTTGTCCTGACACAGAGTTTCAGTTGGTTCAGGAATCGTCTCCTGTGTCCAAATGTCTCAAAGTTAATCCATCAGACATTATACTCTGAAGGATCAATATTGTGTATATGCAACACAAAGTCTCAACTTCGGTCTGTTAAATAATGCAGTCAATTCCATCTATAGTACACTGTAAAAAGTAATTGATATCCTAACTCATAAAACAAAGTGAATTTAACTCATTCCTACTGATTATGTTCTAGATTAACTTAGTAATGGAATTAATTTAGTTAATGAAATTACTGTTCTTTAACATGATGAAATGACGCCATAAATAAAGGCATTTGATTTTCGTGCGTATGTTTAATAACAGGTGAGGTTGTGTGATTCTGGGTGTTATTCTTGTCCGAATTTGGTCTGTGCTCTTTAAAAAGTTGCCCTTCTAAGTTAAGCTTAGCTGAATTTTTTTTTAGGCGATTAGTTTCCTGATATTTTTCATGTTTAGTCTTTTAATAAACACTAATTTTCTTTCAGCATGTATTACAATCCGAATGACGATCAATTTAGTTATCAAAACTGAAATGTTTTAGTTGCTTGAAGTGATTTTACAGTAGTAGTAAAGCCAATTTGTAATGCTGAGGTAATGTTACCAAACAATAAGTAGTCTGTAGTAACAAGTTTCAAGTTATAACCACTTAAATGTACTCAGTTACTTAGAAATTTTGAGGCAATAGGTTTCCTCACTTTTCCTAAGTAAAGCCAACTTATACATATTTACAGTCTACAGTATTATGCTTGATGTTAATTACGATGTGAGCTTTATTTTAGATCGATCTCAAGAAAAAAAATGAAACAAAAAACATTACGTTCAGATTTTTGTTCAGTTTTATGTGGATTGAGTTGCATGAGAAGGTCAAAGTCTCCTGAATTTGTGGTCTAGCATCGCAAAAGCAGCTTCAAACTAATTTGATAACACAGCGGTGCTGAATTCTTGAATCTGATTGGTCACATTGTTTTGTATAACAGCACGGCTCGGACACGATTTCCAACTGTAATGTGAACAACGGGTTTATATAAATATGCTCGTTCTAATACATTATTATTTGTAACAGCTCATATACAGGGATGTATACAGCACATGCGTCATATAATTTCAGACTAATAATTAACAGAATAAAAAACCCATGATGATTAACAAAGAAAAGTGTGTAATCATTGTTGCGGTGAAATATGCATGTATTTTTACATTTCTCAGTTGTCAGCTCTATGTCATAGTAACTGTGTTTTATACGAGGGCGAAACTAGTTACAAGTAGTTAGGTCTCGTTTGCGTTTATCTTTACACAGTCTATACTAATTGAGAAACTAACCTGTTTAGCATGTCTGTGTGTGTGTGTGCGTGTGTGTGTGTGTGTGTGTGTGTGTGTGTGTGTGTGTGTGTGTGTTCAAGGTCCTTGAACATAATGTTTTTATGTGACAAAATAGGAGGCAGGATTTTGTGTGTGTGTGTATGTGTGTGTGTGTGGATTTCTGTTACGTCTCGCTTATACATACTGAAAAATAGAACTGAAGTGTAAAAAAATGCTCCTGTCTTGTTTTTATGGTATGTCAGAACTGAAAAAAGCCCCACAAACAATGGTGACAGAGGAGTTTACGCTTTTTGGTTTCTTGGGAATCTAACAAGCTGCATTTTTTAAGAGAGAGAGAGAGAGAGACAGACAGAGAGACAGACAGAGAGAGAGACAGACAGAGAGAGAGACAGAGAGAGAGAGAGAGAGAGACAGAGAGAGAGAGAGAGAGAGAGAGAGAGAGAGAGAGAGAGAGA
>JAQQZR010000023.1:2826793-2837789 GCA_030068235.1 Notoglanidium macrostoma | reverse complement strand
AGCATGACCATAAACATGTACAGTATTGCTAAAGCATTGAAATGACAGTTTCAATAAAACAAATACAGTAACAATAAAAAAAAAAAATATATATATATATATACTCTCTCTCTCACACACCAACAAACACATTCTCTCTCTCGCTCACACACACACACACACACACACACACACACACACACACACACACACACACACACACGCACACACACACACAAACTCTCTCTCTCACTCTCTCTCTCTCTCTCTCTCTCCCTATTATCCTAAGCTCTCCAAAGTTTCATAATCTTGCTTATAAGATTTTATTAATACTTATGGCATTTCCATGGAATTATAAAAACAGTGTTGTGAATATTTTCTCTCTCCCTTTTAACCCTTAAGCAAAGTGAGTTTCATAATCCTGCTTATAAGATTTTCTTTTAGAAATACTTACAGTAGTACCTACAGTGAAACTGTAATGACTGATTTATTTCACTTTTGAATAAAGTTAGCTTGATTTCACTGTTTATAAGATGTTCATGAAATCTTACCGTAATGACAGAGAGTGACAGACTGTCTCATTCTAAACTAGTTTGCTATCGTCGAGTGCATCTGACTTACAAGAAGTACACAGACACTGAATGAGCTGTCATGATGTTCTATCGTACAATTAATCAACCTAGAAAACATCATAACACGACCTTATGTCAAGAAATGTCTGTCACTTTACTCAGGTGTTACCCAAACATCACGTCAAATCACAAACGCGGCTTTCGGCTGCCTTCAGAAACGTCTATGTGGATATAAATGATACGTAGGCTTGTGAACGTTTAACCCGTCACCGATATGAAAGTTTTTTTTTTCTTTTCTTTACACTCTTTACACGTCATATGAACTTTGCAGGAGATATGAGTGAGTTCATTTCACTGCTTTCAGCAAAAAGCCCCATAAGTGATGACCTCATCATCCAAACCTCAAACTGCACTGATCTCATGTTTAACAACGGGGGAGGACAAATAGACCAATCTGTGCATTCTGAGAATGTTGTTCTCAGTTCGGTCTCCTGCAGACTGAAAGTAGGATGCAGAACCAGAGAGACCAGAAGTACCAGAAGTTCAGCTGTGAGCTTGTCTTTGCTGGTGGGATGGTGATGTCCTGGACGTTAATATGTGAAACTCACAAAAAAGTTTCATCTGTACTCTCTCTGGTACGTGTGTGTGCCTTACAAAAAAAAAATCACACATTATATAAGAATTCTTAGGTCTCAGAGCGCATAACCTGCGGCCGATTCAGTACCACTGAGACCTAAGATGGCTGACAACGAAGTTCTAAAAGTGTTTTGATTAAAATATCAGCGTGAGAGTTGCTATGACTGTCATCTAAAAGCCACCAACAGGATGATGCCTCAACTCATGGGAAAGTTAAACGTACATAAAACATGCTAATTTTGCTAATACAACAATATCCTTGTTACATTAAACTCATCTTGAAGAACGTTTCTATTTATGCACGAGCTGGCTTCCAGATCACGACGTAAACAGAACACAGTCACTTTAATCTTTAATCGTCCGAGATCTTCACCGTATAATCTAAAATGGACGTCACGCGTCTCATACAGGAGCATCTGATACAAATTGACAAGTAATAGATACTAAAAGGCTGCTGAAAAGTATACAGTCTAAAACCGGCTTTAGAGAGAGAGTCCTAAGAGGTCTAGCGTGCAGATTTAGCCCCTGAGGGAGTTTTACTTATAATACGCTGAGTGAACTTGAGAAGGAAGTGGTGAGGTAAGGTAGTGCATAGGAATTTGTGGCTGGTGTAAATAATTAGGGGTTTCCTTACCGTCACATTGTTCACAATTACATATATGTAAAAGAGCCCGTAGAGGTTCACCAGGTGTTCGCTCAGCTCCCAGAATGGACAGTGATGTCATCCAGGTGTGCACATCAGCCTAGCACCTAAAGGTATGGATGTCAGGGGCTGTGGTGTAACTGGTCAGGGGCTTCAGGGTGTGTAAAATGGAATCAGCTAGTGATCATAATCTGGAGTGTAAATTCGAGTACCCTTCCATCAACAGGTGCAAGGTGAACAGGAAGTGCACCATCCCCTGGTACACAATGAGCTCATTCAACCAAGGCATCTGTAACCAGGATACACAGTTTAGAAATGCAGTGTCAAGGAATGAAACCCTGCAAGATGTTCTAGGGTAGGAAAACAACCAGCTTCAGGATGGTAAGAGGAACTGTAAGTCATTATAACAGCATAGTCGTTTATTCTTTTTATACCACAGCAATTTACCAACACTAACAATTTTACTGATTAATAAATAACAGATCACACTTAAACAGATCTTTTAAACAAGCTATAAAGAGTTGTTCTCTCAGCAGCCTCTCTTTTTTCTCTCGCTTAAAGAGACCAGCTCACGCTTCCCAGAATCCTTTGCATCCTTTACAAGTAGAGAGTCACCATTCCTATTCCACATGATTCAGCAACAGCCTAGGCAATAGATATTACATTGTAATGTGTAAATTGAAAATATTTTGTCTAACTATTTATATCTTAAATTCTTTCGACTGATCCGTTCCGTTTTCGTTCGGTTTTTCCGTATGTAATAGATCTGACCCTGTCTCGACCGTCTCGGTGAAGGAAAGAAAAGATAAGGCGGGGTTAGCTCAAAGCTTCCACATATGACACGTAGATGAAGCAAAAGTTGGTGATGGGTTTGGAAGGGATCACTAACAGTGAATGTGTGGAGATTTTACTGCAGAGAGCTGGCAGGTAGCGGTCACGTGCTTTCAAACTAAAACGTTAGATGGGATTCTGGGAATGGGTGAGCCGGCCGCTTTACTGTAAATAAAACAAACACAAAATAATCCCAGCAAGAATCTATAAACCCCAATGTCCTGAAGACTTTCCAGTGAAGTAAAACTTAATGTTACAGTTACTTTAGCTTGGACTGTCCATAAATGTTAAATAAATGTCTCCTGATGGAAAACTTCACAGATAACTTATAAGAAGAAACACATTCATATAAACTTGTGATTTGAATCTACACTACTGCCGTTATAGAAAATTAATCAACAAAATTACTTTTACTTACATAGGGTTCACCCCATTCACTAACTTGATGTGCACCCCTGATTTTCATGTTAAACACTAATTCCTGTGACGTGATGACAGCACTCCAGTCTCAGACTCGGACTGTCTGATAGCTTTTGCACGCTTTTCTGGCCAAAGGCTTCAGAATCTTGAAGGTTGCGATCTGATTGGCCGCTGTTTCTCAGAGCACGGTGTTATCACTAAACGGAAACATGTCCACAAATCCAGGATATAAAAGTTGTTACATGAGCACATGGCCTACAGGAATGGTTTTGTCACTGGTTATTTGTCACGCAGGTCATATTGGCATTTTTTATAAACATACGTGTCTTGGCTACATTTATTAACAAAATTTGTATATTTGTTAACAAAATGTCATTAACATAACTAAATACAAATATTGCATGAACACCGATGTTGAGAAACACGTCGCAAAGACAAAAATTCATCAACGTAACTAACTTAGCCGATCATAGAACTATTCCTTGTTGTAAAAGTGTTTTCTATAAAATAACGCTCATTCTGCAATTTTCTGTGCATGTCTTACTCATTTCACTCTGTATGATTCAAATTAACCCACAAACCCACAGCACATCATCACCTCGACACAGCTATCTATAGCAATGTGATGAAGCTCATAATTTGGGACAGTGTACACAAAGCTTCACAAAGCTAAACCCACTCAGGGTAATTCAGTAGTCTAGACGCTGTAAGCCAGGCCAACTTGTCTGTCTGCTCGCAAAGAGTGTCAATCCTTCTATGGTGGCATGTGTATCTCCAACACAGTGAAGATGAGCTCATTTTGGCATCTTTTCCTCCAGTGTTTTACCCAAAACATTGGTCATAGAGGACTAGCTCTGATTCTGCCGCGCTGCACTGAACCTCAAATTGAGGATAAACCGTGCTTAAGCTTGTCTGCTGTGATCCAGTAGTCTGGCTGAATTGCAATGTGTGTGTGTGTGTGTGTGTGTGTGTCTGAGAAAGAATTATAGAAAATGGATAAAGCCAATAAGACTGACAAAAATAAAGAAACAATTGAGTCAATGTCTATACGTGTGTGTGTGTGTGTGTGTGTGTGTGTGTGTGTGTGTGTGTGTGTGTGTGTGTGTGTGTGTGAGAAGTACACCTGTGCCCACTCAAGATAGTCCATCTCTGATGTTATCATTTTTATTTATTTATTTATTTTTTTATCTGGAATAAATTTTCTCAGTAATCACATCATTTTACATGACAATCATCATGAATTACTTCGATCAATCAATCAATCAATCAATCAGTCAGTCAGTCAGTCAATCAATCAATCAGTCAATCATTGCTGAGATAAATAAGAATAGATTTTTGTTAAAAAAATCAATTACCAAATAAATACATAATAAAATAAACAAACAAACAAGCAAGCAAACAAAAAAACAAATTAATTTAATAATAATAATAATAATAATAATAATAATAATAATAATAATAATAATAATAATAATAATAAATCATTTACTTGGTTAATATGTATGAAAAATATGCTTTATATACTTATTTAATTATTTATTTATTTTGGTATTTTAAACTACATGAAATTGTTATAATTGGCCGCAAAACAATCTATATAAAAAAAATATATAAACACAGCTGACATTAGTCAGACTAAATATGCCTCTGGCAATTTTTGTGCATATTTTATGTATAATAGGAACACACGATTTTCTAGAAACACTGTAAATCTTTCATACCTGCAGGTTAGGACAAGTGGTTATATCCTTTTTCCTCAGTATTTATCTCGATAACAGCCATATTCTTATTCACCTGAACATGTAACATGTAAAAACATGTAACTCTTTATATGGTGAGGTTTTCTGTAAGATAACACTGTACATAACAATGTAACACTGCTGACTGTTTTCCTCTAACAACAGCACAGCGTGAAGCGCTTTATTACTCTCAAACCACAACAATTTGCCAACATTTTATGTTTAATTCCTTACATTTTAGCTCATAAAGATTCTATGTAGAATCCTAATACAGGGATTTCCTTCCAGAAAAGACTCAAAGTAGAATAATTTGTGGGCAGCTAGAACACTTAACCCTTAAAGCCACGAGGAACCCTGCATTATAAGAACCCTGCCAGGGAAGTGTTTAGTGCCACATTTTCTAATTTCTGTGAGGGAACAGGTCGAGTGTGAGGAAGCTTTAATTATGGTGTTTCCTGTATTTTTCGTGTATCTTCAGATTTGTTTATGTGTGTGTGTGTGTGTGTGTTTTTTGTTTCTAATTCTGAGGTGTTTGAGGTGAAAGTAATATCATTTTGTGAAATTCACTTGTCATATTAGCTAGCTAGTAAGATTTTGTAAATTAGCCTGTTAAATTAGCTAGCTAGTTCATTTTTAAAACTAGCTTGTTATATTAGCTAGCTAGTTCAATTTTGTGTATTAGATTGGTAAATCGTCTAGCTAGTTAGGACTTTAAAATTAGCTTGTTAAATTATCTAGCTACTTACGTTTAAATTAGCTTGTTAAATTATCTAGCTACTTACGTTTAAATTAGCTTGTTAAATTAATTTGCTAGTTATGTTTTGTAAATTAGCTAGCTAGTTAAATGATTAAATTAGCTTGTTAAATTAGTTGGCTAGTTACATTTTGTAAATTAGCTTGTTGATTACCAGACTATTTAAGTTGACTTAAGTGTTTCAATACTATTATGCTAATGTGAAATTAAACATTAGCTAACTGGCAAGCCAAATTCTACATCTTTTTTTACAGTTGTGTTCAGCCATTTTCTTCGAAGAAAAATTTTTACTTTCAGATTTGCTGGATTTTGTCATGCTTTCAGATGAGGGTTTTGTTTTATGTGTCATAATACTTTTGATGTGTTTGAGGTTAAACTTATTATTTAAATCATCAGATTTGGTTTTGTGTTGTGGTAAATATGGACAGCCGTGTATATCTCTGCTGCTGCTACCGAAGAAGATGATTTCCGTGCTTTCCAGCTTTACAACACATCACTCTGACTACACAGGAGTGTGAACTGCTTACTCAGACTGGGCCGTGGCACTTGTTTTCATGTCTAAGTCTTTCTTAGAAAGTAGCCATTTCACTTTGAGAAGAATCCTGACTCATGTAACTAGTTAGACACACAGGCTGTAGCATGAACGCACACACTTGCACACACACGCACTCAATATTTTTCTGAACCCTATAATTCTGATGAAACATTTCAGTAACTGGTTACAGGTTTAAAAGAAAAAGCAAACAAACATGTTATTCTCCATCATTTGTTTTTTAAGGCAAGGTAACAATGGTGGGAGCTTCTTTTGGTGCTGATCTGGCAAAATCTGTGCACTATTCAAGTGAAATACTTATTACGCTTGTTCAAAATCAACTTTCCATGTGAAAACCACTATTTTTTTACTACTGACGTTTACATTTTGACCTTTAAAGCATGTTACTACATCTTAAATGCTGCTTTTTTTATAAATTAGCTTGTTAATGTAGCTAGCTAGTTAAGATTTGTATATTAGCTTCTCAAGTTAGCAAGCAAAGTGACAAGCTAGTTAAGATTTTAAAGATTATCTTGTTAATTTAGCTAGCCAGAGTAAGATTTCTAACTGATCTTGTTAATTAGATAGCTAGTTATGACTTGTAATTTAGCTACTTGGATTTTGTGAGCTAGTTTTGTAACTTAGCTTGATACTTTAACTTTTAGTTTGGGAAGCTATTTAAGTTTTCAAAGTTTGTTTGTATTTTAGGTCCCCAAAAGAGGATGTGTCTGGCAACAAGAAGACTAAGATTTTTGGATTGGTTAAGATTTTTAAATTAGCTGGTTAGATAAGACATCTTAAATTAGCTAACAAGTTAAGCTTTGTTTTTAATTCTAATGTGGTAATGTTTTTTAGCCAACTAGAAATCCACATTCTAGGTTTATCTGAATTGTGGCCAGCTCTTTTCATCAGTATTTACATATTTGAGCATATTTAAACTTAGATCCTTTTTCAATTTCAATCTTGTAGATATGTCTTCCATATTTTTTCTTTTAATTGTGTTTTTTAAAAAGACTTTCGTACTTTTACAGTTTCACTGAACTATATAAGGTGGCCTGGTAAAACTTGTCAGGTATTGTTGTGGCTGAAAATAAAGCACAAAAAACTCAGCTTTAACTGCTAACATACTTTAACATAATAGACCTTGCCATTAAACAGATGTGAAAATGTTTCATTTATGCAACTTCGTCTTGGCATCTGCCTGCAACGATCATGTTGTGTAAAAAGCTGCTTTAACAAATGGAGCGCTAAATGCAAAAGACGTTTAAATCCTTGCTAGCTATGTGTGATTCTTTTCACACAATGAAGTTGTTGGATAAGAAAACAGACATAATTCAATCAATTCAGTTTCTAATCAGATACTGACTCTCAAAATGACTGCCATGCTCAGTCGGCATTGCGTCATCATCAAAACCGAGAAGCGCTCCTACACCCTCTGTACAGATGCCAGTTTTTAAATGTTTAAATAGTGAGAAAATTTATCAGCAGAACAGAAGTGAGTGAATGAATCAGCGATAATGTACCCATCAATGTTATAGTGAAAAGGGATCGATGCAGTGAATCGATGATGATGAGGCAAATATGGTTGTGTTGTGTGCAAATAACGAACATCTGCCAGTTTCAAAACTATTAATAATTTTGAGTTTTAACAGGCCACTACACACACATACACAAGATACACAGGAACAGAGGGTTCATGGCTGTTTGTGCTTCGGGAGTGTCAGGTTATCAAAAGATTCATGATAAATGAATAAAATAAAAATGATAAAGTGCCATTTGTATTTTTCTACCCACTTCCTGCTGAAAGATATCTCTTTACAGTAACTGAGAACTCCAGTAATGCAGTGAAACAATCAGCAACATGATGACTTAAGAGTGATTTATAGCCTTTTGACTGTTCACAAGCCCTACATTTTATCCAAGAGAGTGATGAAGATGTTGGCTTCTATGCGGCAAATTACTGGAATGCTCCATTAAACTAAACTCCACTAATTAATTATAATTATTAGTAATAATAACAAGAAAAAGAAGAAGAAAACTGTTTGCTTTAGAATTTAATTACTTTTATTATTTATTTATTTAATTAATTAATTAATTTATTTATTATTATTATTTTCTTACATTACGTTAAATATTGTATTCTAAGAATATTTTACAAAATATTTTCAAATGGATCATTTATATTTTTTCTTTTTCTTTTCTTTTCGTCTTCTTTTTCTTCTTGTTTGCCGGTCATACTATTTTATTTTTGACTCTTTTTTTGTTTCTTTGTTCTTGTTTTCGCTTATACACTCATTGTCCACTTTAATAGGAACACCTGTACACCTGTTCAGTTATCTAATCTATTCAGCCAATCATGTGGCTGCAGCACAACGTATAAAACCCTGCAGATACAGGTCAAGAGCTTCAGTTAATGTTCACATCAAACATCAGATTGAGGAAAAAATGTGATCTGTGCCAGAGAAGCTGGTTTGAGTATTTCAGAAACTGCTGATTTCCTGGGGCTTTTCACAAACATTCACTAGAGGTTACACTCTACAATTGTATTTGGAATTGACAATAGAGGCTGTGTTGTTTTGAGCAGCCAGGAAGGCTATAGTAACCTTATATAATCAGTCTTTAAAACCATGGTAAGCAGAATAGCATCGAAGCATGCAGAAAAATATTGAGTGAATCCACATCAGGTTCCACTCCTGACAGCCAAGAACAGAAACATGAGGCTGTAATGGGCACAGACTCACCCAAACTGAACAGCTGAAGATTAGGGGGAAAAAATCACCTGGCCTTTTTCCAGTCTTCACGGTGGAATCTGTAATGCTTTTCTGCTCACCGCAGCTGTAAAGAGTGATTATTTGAGTTACTTTATGCCTCCTGCCAGTTTAAACCAAACTGGGCATTCTCCTCTGATCTCTCTCTTCAACGAGGAGCGTCAGCCTGCAGACCCTCCACTCACAGGAAGGTTTTTGTTTTTCTCACCATTCTCTGTAAACTCTAGAGACTGCTGTGTGTGAAAGTCCCAGAAGATCGGCAGTTTCTGAAATACTTAAACCAGACCATCTGAGACCAACAACTATTCCAAGGCTAAAGTCACAGAGATCAGACTTTTTCTTTAATCTGATGTTTGATGTGGACATTAGCTGAAGCTCTTGACTTGCATCTGCATGATTTTATGCATTTGCCGCTGCCACATAATTGGCTGATTAGATAAGTGCATGAATATGCAGATGTACAGATGTATATATAGTGTTTATTATTATTATTATTATTATTGTCATTATTTCAAAAAGAGGGTGTTCAGAGTTCATCGTGAAATTTCATACTATGAAATTTTCTGCTTGAAGACCAGCGAACGTCGAGTGTTAGTGGAAGAGATTATATCATTTCTAAAAACACCTATTTGTGATTAAATATGAATGTGATGTCTTACTTATGAAGTAAGACTGTGCTACAGAGATCAAAACATGTGACCTCATCAAGCTGAGCTTACAGTACAGGTTTAGAGACAACAGATAACGAAACAAGGTGGGACTAGAAATGTAATTTGTAGATGTGCAAATTTACATAAAATGCCAATGTGTAATTATGTTGGTGTGTGTTTGATAAAGAGCATGCAAAATACGCTGAGTTTCCTGTTTATTAAGGACTACATAGGTGTAGAATTTGCAATGTTTGAACTGTTGTGAAGAATTGTGTTTAAAAAAATTGAAAGAAAAGAAACATAAATGATGAGTTTTCAGGGCTCAGTGAGCTACATGAGGCATAACCAATGACCATGATATTAAAAGGACCATGGCATTCTTTATCATAATAGCCGGATATTTTCCAGGTGTCTATTCCGGGAATTTCAACATGGAATTTCAGTCACTTATAAGTGCTCATAGGGCTACATGACACCTACTTATGCAATGCATGACATACAGTATAACTCATGCTCTAATTCATCAAAATGTCCTGCTTTAGCTTCAGGAAAGACTCCAGATGTCCTTTCATGGCGTTTTAGCCGGTATCATGGCTCTGGCATTTCTTCCTGTTATAAATGCTCATAGTGCTACATGACACCTACATAAGCCATTCATTATATATAAGTGATGCCTCTATTCTATTTAATTATAATGTCCTCTTTTATCTGAACATATGTTTCAGAAGGGTTGTTGCTGGTGTAGTAAGTGTTCATAGGGCTACCTGATGCCTACATGAACCCTCTATGACATCAATTGACAAACAATTATAAAGGCTTATTCCATAAAACATCAGCACTAAAAAAAACTGTTTTTGTCACGTTTGATGTCAACGTGATGTTAGGTTAAGTGACATAGATATTTGTCGACATGACAGTTGTCGACAAGGTAGCGTGATATGATACTTTCTATAGTTATAACGTGACACAGCTTGACAAGCGAGGTTAAGCAGAAAATGTAGAAAGTTTGCCATCATATTTGTCATTCCAGAAAGCATCCTAACACAAACCAACCTTATTTCAACAAAAATCTAATTGAGGCTTTGTGTCAACTTAGCATTAACTGTGACAAAAGAAGGCCTCATGACAGCTGGCACCCTAATAAGATTTTATAAATGTTTATGTAGGTTGATGTCATTTGTCATGAAGGGCTTATGGAGATGTCATGCAACTTTTGCTTCCATACTTTTGGCTTGGATTAAATGCATGTATATAATGCATCTCTGTGTGTGTGTGTGTGTGTGTGTGTGTGTGTGTGCTAGGATTCCATCCAGTTTCAAGCCACAACCTCTCATCCTGCCATCACAGCTGGTACAGGTTAACATAGTAATAATAAACAATTATGTCTTGGTACTGTCACACACACACACACACACACACACACACACACACACACACACACACACACACACACACACACACAAACACACACA
>JAQQZR010000023.1:2808915-2822129 GCA_030068235.1 Notoglanidium macrostoma | reverse complement strand
TCTATAACCTAGACTCATACCATAAGTATATATGTACAGTTTCATTAAAATACATAACAAACAATACTTATAATGCAGTGTTCAAGAAGCAAAAACTTTTTTGTGCAGTGTTACCTAGGATTGAAACCCACTGCCTCAGGAAGCTTTGATCTGGGAGTGAATATGAGATTTTTATGAGAAAAAGCATAACAAACTCTTTATGCAGTCAAGAAAAAGTTCAACAAAATAGATATCCTAATTAAAGTTTGGTGTGTAAAGACTCTGACAGTGTCATTCCACCTATTGTGCTGTACGGATGTGAGTTTTGGGGTCCACTCAGTCTGCGTGACTACACTAGATTGGTCAAACGTCCCACAGAGTCCCTGCATGCAGAATTCTGCAGAAATAGTCTATAAGTGTAGCGAAAAACACCAACCAATGCAGGCAGGGCATGCAATGCAATTGGGACAATTCCCATTAATTACAAATGAGAAATTTTGAAGACATTTTAAAACAATTAATGAAAACACACTGAAGCACTGAAACCACAAGAACTAAAACCAGTCCCCTCTATCAGCTGGAACTCACTAACACACTAATCCCTAACACAAAGCAGTCTCACACCAGCACTGCTCACCAAAGTCGAATCCGAGTCAACCAAGAGTGTATCTGGAGCAGTAGGACAGTCAGAGCCAAACCAGATTACAGATTACAGTAATATCAGGCATTAAACAGAGAGTATGAACTGGCAGAGTATCTCTTCACCATCAGCGATATAAAGCAGAGACAGAACCTGACAAAGTACAGGCTGAATGAACATGGTGTCACCATGAAGCAAAGCCAACACCGGAGAACCTGGAACAAAAAGAACCTAGAACATATGAGACCCTGGAACACAGAAGAACCTGGAACAAAGGAGAACTTGGAAAAAATGAGAACCTGGCTGCACAGGAGAACCTGGAACCAAGGAGAACTTGGAACAAAGGAGAACTTGGAACAAAAGAGCAACTGGCTGCACAGGAGAACCTGGAACACAGGAGAACCTGGAACAAAGGAGAACTTGGAACATATGAGAACCTGGAACATTTGAAAATCTGGAACATATGGGAACCTGGAAGAAAGGATAACTTGGAACAATGGATAACCTGGAACATATGAGAACCTGGCTGCACAGAGATGAGAGACTGTGCTCACTGGCTGAGTGAGGAGGTTCAGACCGAGCAGCAATTCTTCCTCCACTGGCAAATCAGAAAGATTTCATGGACAAAATCAAGCACAAAATACAAAATTATAGCAAATCACATTATGTCAAATGTAGTTTGAATGTCCCAGCCTGAGACACAGCGAGACACCGACTGTCCTGCACACACCCTGAACATCCACAATATACAACATGTTCAAATACTTACATGTCGGGTTGGTGGCTGTTGTTGTTGATGTTTGGTTGTTATGTTTTTGTTTATTATGTTTGTTATGTTTATGCATACAGTAAATGCAGATATATGAATATTCTATATATAACTTTTATTTTATTTTAATCTATTTGCACTAATTGCTCTGGCAACAATGTTATGTATAAAATTCATGGCAGTAAAGCTCTGTTGAACTGAATCAAGAGAGAGAGAGAGACAGAGAGAGAAAGAGAGAGACAAAGTGACAAAAGCAAAAAAAGAGCGTATAAGAGCAAACACGGATAAAGTGAGTGAGAGAGAGAGAGAGGGAGAGAGAGAGAGAATGTAGATCAATGTATCACTGTTACTTTCATGTAGCAAACAAAAGTAGTTTAGCCACTCGCTTGTTTTTGGCATGGTTTCTACTCTGAAAAAAGAAAACAAAGAAAGATTATGCAGACAGAAAGGTGTACCTCACATCTCTCTCCCTCTCCCTCCCTCCCTCTCTCTCTATCACTCTCTCTGGAACAATATATAGTTGTAACAATCTGTAACATTGTTACATATATATATATATACTGCCAATTTTAAAACTGCTATTAAAATTGCTATGGACCTTTGGATCTATGGGTGGTCATCAATTTATGGATTTAAATCTGGGGATAAATTATGAATGTAAACTTGCTGGGTTTCAGTGTCATTTGTATCATTTCCTCAAAGACTTATTAACTAGCAGCCTGTTTGAATATAACAGCTTTATATCACAGCGCTGTTGAATTCTGGATTCTGATTGGTCAGAATGTGTTGACTACTTTTCTATAATAGTGCAGGTTTATGTAAATGTGCTCGTTCAAAAATGTGATCATTTCTATAATAACGGCTCTTTCACAGAGACTCGTACGGCAGCCGCTCTGTATTAAAGACTAATAATAAACAGATGGAAAAAATGTGGGGTTTTTTTATACACAGAAAAATGGATAGTCATTGATAGGGTGAGTTTTTCCTGTGTGGAGATGTTTGTTTAACACTTATGGAAGGAGTCTGCAGTGTCAGTGCTTTGTAGCGGTCAGAGGTTAAGCTCTTCTATTCCGAGGTGAAGGAGATTTTGCATTTCAGTAACAAGCGGCATTTTTTTTCTTATTAACTTCAAGAGAGAGGAAAAAGTAAGGCTGGCGAGGGAATGACTGTTTATAGCTGTTACATTGTTACTCAGAACAGGAACTAACTTCTTTTGTTGTCATGCCTCAACAATTAATATAGCTATAAAGACATAAAAGTGTATGTTGTCTTGGCTAATTAATAAATAATTGTAATAAACAGTTGTAAAAGAGGAATAAAGCACAAGGGGATGTGTTGTTATAGGAAAACAGTTACACAGTTTCATCACACTGCCCTGATGTTGATTGTTTTATTAAAGTGGCACAACATGGAGTATGTTGTTCATTCGATCATATCCACCCGTTCAATTTTACAATAGTTTTTATATTAAAAGATAAATAAAGACAGTAGTTGGTATCAGACTTTCAGGCCTCAGCGTACATATGAATATATTATGTATATTTACCTAAAGTGGTTTACAGTATGGCAGAACTCAGTGTGTGTGTGTGTGTGTGTGTGTGTGTGTGTGTGTGTGTGATCTTTCTGCTGTATTGACACATAAACGATAAAAATGTGCAGACTCAAAGTTTTACAGCCGAACGTAATGCAGGTGCAACCAACAACACACACTGATCTTGACATTAAATGTTTGTGTGTGTGTGTGTGTGTGTGTGTGTGTGTGTGTGTGTGTGTGTGTGTGTGTGTGTGTGTGTGTGTGTGTGTTCAAAGGAGTGCCTTTGACAGGCAAAAGATTAAAAAAAAAAAAACGAAAAAGAAAAGAGGAAGAAAACATAAAAAAAAGGCAGACGAGAGTTCCAGAGAAAGGCTTTCTGTTTCTCGGGTGTCAGTGTGTGACTGGAGTGTGACATTCAGCACACTGATAGAGAGATAAAAACACACTGTTGGCACATAAACATGATAAAACACTCACTTCAGTGTGTGTAAGACACAGAGAAGCAGATTTATTTACATGTAAGTAAAATACACTGTACTGTAATGCAAAAGGGTCAATCAGTGTTAAATTTTACAGTATTTGTGATCATAAATTGTCAACTGAGGCCCTGGTTTAAGGATTGCAAATATGAAAACATGTGGAATAAAATTCTTACAAAGGTTTTATCTTTAAACGAGTGAAACAGCACATCTGCTTTGTATGCTCTCCTTCACAAGTCACACTTTAAGAGTCCAAGCTGAATGTTGTCTATGCAAATACTTTAGTTTCTCATTTGTAGTGCGATTGACTTAAATGTGGCACTAATACCGACTTCTGCCTCAGGATTAAAGTGTTTCTGGAGGTTACGAGCGCTGAAGGTTTGTGGTCACAGGCTGAGTAGGAGCTTGCGAGAAAACGCCACATCATCTCCATATGAGTTGCCGATTCAGTGATCATCACCACTCCCTTCACATCATCTTCTCTTAATCATTATCCTCCTTCCTCGTTTCTCTGAGGTGGAAGTGAAATGAAAATGTTGTCTCTGGAATCAATATATAGGCACCCATATTCATCTGGTCTCCACTGTAAGCCATTTGGGCCATTTCATGCACTACAGCGCTTGTGTTTTTGCGATTAGGAGCAGTCATTTGTTTAGAAATTCGCTTAAACCTGTCCTATGCTAAGCTACAACACTGTTTTCAAAAGAGCAGCCATTTTTTCACCTCACATTCCTCCAAATTGCCGCATGTTGATCTCTAGTAGGCCTATCTTTAGTTTTTGCCCTGGTTTGACTGATAACAAATGCACAATCTACACAAAGCTAACTACAGCATGTAAACAAAACCAGAAATTCAACCACAAATCAAAGTTTATTGCTGCATTTGTCCCTGCATTTTGAAACCAGTGCTTTGCAGAGAAAAATGTGAATATAGCTGCCTTTGCTGCCTTACAGCTCCAGAATTTGATCAGGTTCGATCCAGAGCTCGGATTATTATATAACAAGTTTCACATGTTCTCTTCGTGTCTACGTGGGCTTCCTCTGGTTTCCTCCGACCTCCTAAAAACATACCGGTAGGTGGATTGGTGATGCTAAATTTCCATTTGGTGTGAATAAGTGCATGTGTTTTGTGCTGTGGTGGAACAGTGTCCAGTCCATAGTGTATTCCCCACCTCACATCCAGTATTCTGAGGATTCTGACCCTGACCACGATGAATGAATGAAATCTTTGCAGCATAATAATATGCTTAAACAATATGCTTATTCCAAGCGAGGCCTTAGTTTACAGAGTTATAGCTCGTTTATTTAAATGAAGGGTGCCAGTAATTATGGAGTTGACCATTCCTTTGGGGAAAAATAACAGAATAGATGATGTTGTTGATGCTTAGGATTTTAGATAACATTAAACCTGTGTGTCTTCAACGCTAAGCAAGGAATTAAGTTTCCTCAAACAGCGAAGAATCCGGAAAATTCCAGCATTTCCGCATGTTTATGAAAGTGTGCGTGCTGTATACATATACATATATACACAAGATATCAACGTTCTGAGATAAAGATCAGCCGGGATGACGTGTCTGACACCAGCAGCAAGTTTTGGAGCTGTAAAAACCTTCCAGTCCGTCCTGTGACACGGTAACGGAAAGTGATTCTTGGCAGGAGCGAGCCGACGTGAAAGATGAAACGAAGGAATGGAGACGGAGGGAGAAAAAAAACGAGAGGAGCCAGAGAACAACAAGCAACGAGGGAGAGAGATAGAATCCGAGCGTGGGAAAGTCCACCTCACGTTACGAACATGACAAGTGGGAAATCTGTTCCAATTCCTCTGGTGAGTGTCGACTGTAAACACGGTGTTGATTCACAACGCAGGACTGGGAGCGTGAGCTTATGTGAGCGTGAGTGCTGTTTTTTCAGTAGATTCTTCAGTGAAGAGTGTTGTGAGTGGGAGAAGAGGAGAAGAGCAGGAGGTGCCTAGTCCTGTGTTAAAGAGGCAAGGCAGCCATGCTGGATTCAGTAATTACTGAAAGTCTACAGTTTCTTTTCTTTGGACGTTGAAACTCGCCTCGTTCTCTTTTTCTAATCATTACTGTAGGTCTTATCTGCAATTATTGGTCTCATTAGTGAACTGACTGGACTACAGGCCTTGGTGTGTGTGTGTGCGTGTGTGTGTGTGTGTACCAGGTCGAAGCCAGGCTCGCTCAGAGTCTTGAGAACTGTGTTGTGGGAGTTTTGAGGCTCAGGACGATTATTACAGCTTTGTTTTGGCCCATGTGCAGCATTTTTGGAGGTTAGCATTCACACACACACACCCCCACACACACACACACACGCACACATGTTTAGCCCCTTACAGTGCTGTAAGTCATTAGAGAAATGCTGAGAGTATAAATGTCTTTATGAAGCTTGCTCAGCAACACACACACACACACACACACACACACACACACACACACACACACACACACACACACACTCAATGCACAGAGACACATATGGATGATGACAGATACAGAATGATTTGATTTATTTCCAACCAGGCCTGAACACACACAGAGCTAACTGTTCACACACACACACACACACACACACACACACACACACACAAACACACACACACACACATTACCAGATATATCATACAGAGGTGCAGGAAAAATAAATAGTACTTGTAAGTTCATTCATCATGCTGAGTGAGTGGCCTGGGCCTCTGCTAACCCATTCACACTCATTTATACTGCTAACACACACACACACACACACACACACACACACACACACACACACACACACACACACATCCGCACACAGACATATATGACTTCTCAAGTTTAATGAAGAATCATTTAACCTCAGAGATGACCTTAGACGTGAACATCATTCTTTAAAAGAACTGGAGCTCAAATATCTAAAGAAATGAATTAGGGATTAAGTATGTATATACAACAGGGAGCGATTTTCTCCACTCGCTGTATATTTTATAGAGTAAATGTTTCATTCACATGAGTCTAAAATGTTTGACTATATGCAGAGGACAGTAATAAATCGATATTACCGTTATATTCAGTAACAGAAAATAATTAACACTGTGTTACTGTATATTATAATCAATCGGTTTATATTTTACTCACTCTCACTGACTTTCCACACCGCTTTATCTACTGGAGCTTGCCGGGGAAGCTGGAGCCAACCCCAGCTGACCTTGGTTGAGAGGCAGGGTACACCTCGGGCAGGTCGCTGGTTCATCACAGGGCTAACACATAGACGGACAACCATTCACACTCACATTCACACCTACGGGTGTCGTGTCTACGCCGGCACGAACTGCTCATTCTAACTCCAATTCCCATGAACACTCACCTGCTGTGCGTTCAATAACGAAAATGTTCGCAAACGTTCGTGAACTAAACGAGAGTTTGCCCTGTTGAACGCCAAGTCCGTGGCGAACGTTTTGGCCAATCGCAAATGTTCTTCGGACATAGCTCATGGAGCAAATCAAAATGGCGGACAGGAATGGAAATTCAAATAGCATTGTTGGTATTGTTGTAAAAATAGCATCTTTTTATTCTTTCAGAATAGTTTTGTACGTGAAGTAATAACAATATAGCTAAATGGTTACCTTACATATTGGTTTATCTCAAAGAAGTGTTCAGTTTTATAGTTGTTGACAGTCAAGGCTAAACCCCGCAACATTGTGAACAATTTGGTTAACACGTCTACGGTGAATTCTTGTAACAGTAAAGCAAGAAGCACACTCTTGGCCACCATCTTTAAAACGCTATTTATTAACGGTGTGTTCGGTAGCATCTACCTCACTCGAGTAACTACTTGTGAAAAACGCAGATGGTAATGAACACACGGCTGATCACACGCCTCACCCGCTCATGCTTTCTGCCTCTCAGGACTTCTAAGTGGGTGCAGGTGCATCCAATTAACACACTCAGAACTCTGTTACAAAAGGACTCTCAGTTTCAGTCACAGTTTGTGATGCTATGGTTGAGCTCCTTGATTGTGGCCACTAGCACCAAGCCTTTATTTCACGTGCTTTCAAGTCCCATGAATGACTTTATTCTGGTTTCCTGGTTTTTGTGTATCTGCCCTGCCTGTGTTGTCCTGTTTGCTTGATCGTGGGACCTTTGCCTGTTTTGTATTGCCTTACGATTTTGTACCTTTTGTACCTGGTGATTTTTACTATAAGAACAGAAACCGCACCTGCATCCTGTCCTGCCTTTCATTCATGACAACAGGCAATTTAGAGTAGCCAATGAACTTAATCCGCATGTCTTCGGATGGTAGGAGGAAACCCGAGCACCTGGAGGAAACCCACGGAGACATGCGGAGAACATATACATCCGCAGAAAAGGCCACCCTGGGGACCTGGGTATTGAACCCGGGACCTTCTTGCTGTGAGGCGACAGTGCTAATTTAATGGTGGACACAACCTTCCCAGAATCCAGTGCATCAATTTTGTTTTGAAAGCATGTGACCGCTACATGCTAGCTCTCTGTGCAGCAAAACCTCTAGTGATTAGTGATTCCTTCGAAATCCATCTCAAACGTTTTTCTTCATTCATGTGCATGTGAATGTGCATTCATTCATTCACGCCTCATCTTTTCTTTCCTTCACTTCTGCGCACAAGTCAGTCGAGGCCGGTTCAGGTCCATTACATACGGAATAACCACATGAAATGGAACGGATCAATAAAAAGCAGGGGTGGGCCGATGCAGGGCCGGTGTGAGTGCAGGTTTTTGGGATGGCCTCTCTGTCAGCCAATAATAAAGCTGTTTAGAGCCGTGGGAGGAGTCTTTTTTTAACTGCTTATAGAACGGTCATCCCAAAAACCTGCACCCACATGGAGGTCCCTCCCACCCCTGGTCAAAAGAATTTAAAGTATAGATATTCTGACAAAACATCTTCAGTACTAGAGCTGTGGTCTGGGATGTTGCTGGATTGTTGCAGAATGCTTTTGATATATCGATGGCATTGAAAATAGCAACTCGTTACTTGGCGCAGAGGATTCTGGGAAGGGTTTAATGGATAAAAATGTTTTGCCAGTTTTTGCTAAGAGTGTTCTTATAGTGAAGTTTTCACTGCAAGATGTTATTTTTCTTTTCTTTTTTTGAAGTAGTCTCCACTTAGTAGTCAGCACTTTGTACCAGTCAAAATATTTCAAAATAAAACTCTTCAGAACGGGAGAGGGATTTTTCAGTAACTTAAATGACAACAGGAACTAATTTCTTTCATGGGCGTTTTTCACAACATTACACGGATAAAAAGTATGATGTCTCATTCCTTAAGAAAAAAAAATTTGGCCAAATTATTGTTGCCTAAGAGGGCTAAAAGACTTCAAGCTGTGTTGTTATTGGAAAATAATCAGCTTCAGAGTGGTAACTGTAACTCAGCTTCATCACACCGCCATGTTATTGATTATTTGTTCCCTAACAGCATTCCTCATCATAATTAATAATAGAGTCTCACCATGATTAGTTAATCACACAGCGTCTGATGTTAATAATCTTACAGCGTACGTGAACTAAGAAAATTCTAGAAAATTAGCAGGAGTGATGGAGGATGCATGATCATTCGACATATTTTATTAGGTTTGTTTGTTTTTACAGACTCTCTGTGGCAAACCGCTTTGACAGTAAGAGATGTTGAATTTTACGAGTCTTCTTTTTTGAAGCCATTATAAATCTAAAGAGAAAATAAGACGGAACACAGTACCTCCAGCCAGAACCTCAAACCATAATCAATTTATACTCACACACACACACACACACAGACACACACACAGACACACACACACACACACACACAGCCACAGGAACGAATAATCTCTCACACATGGACAAAAATAAAACTCAATCCCGAAAATAAAGCTCACATGTGGATCTCTTGGCGTTTTCTCAAACTGTTATTATCCTTAGTCCTGACTTTTGAATAAATTCCCTAGTACGCCATTTTTTACAGTGTATATTTATTTTAAAATCTTCATCCACATTTTTCTAAACTGTAATAATGTCCACATTATTAGGAACACCTGAACAATTACATCATTTTCCAATCAGCCAATCATGTAAGGAGCAGAGCAGTGTATAAAATCATGCAGGTCAAGCGCTTCAGATAATGTTCACATCAGGCATCAGAATGAGGAAAAATTCTGGTTGATGCTGATCTCTAGAGTTTACACTTAACGAATGGTGCGAAAAACAAAAAACATCTGGTGATCTGAAGTTCTGCGGGCAGAAACGCCTTGTTGATGAGAGAATGGCCAGACTGGTACAAGTTCTAACCCAGACTGGTAATTCAAAGAACCACTCTTTACAACTGTGGTGAAGAGAAAAGCATCTCACAAAACATAAAGCCTTGAGGTGGATGGATTACAAGAGCAGAAGACCACATCAGTGTCTTCTCCTGTCAGCCAAGAACAGCAATCTGATGATACATTGGACGCAAGATCATCAAACACTGACAGCTGTAGACCTGGTAAAGTTTTTTGAATTTTAATCTGGAGAACCTTCACCTCAGATTCATGTCTTTTGTGGTCTTTAAGCATACAGAGTTTCTGGGGTGTTTGAGAAAAACACAGAATCACAAGAAATGGTGTAGTTTTAACAAGACTTTAATATTAAAAATTGTATTAAAAATCAACAGAAGATCTTTTTTTTGCCCAAACCTTACAGAAGAATTCAACGGATTCTTTAACCTCATGAGACCCCACTGTCCTCGTATAAGGACCTCACATTTTCTCCCAACTACATTGTGTTTATATCCTTGTGAGATCATTATCAGAGAACCACTGGGTTTAACACTTTGGCCAAACTTCTTCCTGTTTAAAGACACTGATCAAGTTCAATAGTTATCAGGTGCTAAGCAACAGAAACAGTGAGGAGAAATTACAAAGCACCCAACATTAGTGTTTGGGTCTCGGGAGTCTACGGGGAAAGGGGAAACCAAAGAACCTTTAAGGGTTCTCCATTTTGTAAGAGTATAACACACTATTTGACAAATATTTGTTGATTCTGGGTGACATGGCAGTGCAATGGTGAGCACTGTCACCTCAGGGCAAGAAGGTTCTGGGTTTGAACTTGGTGGCCTTTCTGTGTGGAGTTTGCATGTTCTCCTTGTGCCTGTGTGGGTTTCCTCCTGGTGCTCTGGTTTCCTCTCACAGTCCAAAGACATGCAGATTAGGTCAACTATCTACTCTAAAGTGCCCATAGGTGTGAATGTGAGTGTGAATTGGGTGTACAAACATTTGCACACATTTGTAGTTGTCTCCATGTTCATGTAAAGCCTCCATGTTCGCTCCAGTTCAGCAAGTTCATGAGCATGGATAGTGTGTGATTGTATACGATACGGTGGAGACAACAATCATCTCCCTTAATGTCAATTCTGGCCAGAAGAAATATCATTCATTTCAGCGGTGTGGGTTTGTTCTTGGCATGCAAGCTTTATGTGTGTGTGTGTGTGTGTGTGAGTATGTTTTTCAGAAGGACTGTTATTTAGCGTGTAATAACAGACAGAGTTCAGATTACTGAGTTCAGATTATTATTACAGTGTGTTGTCTGTCTCTAGGACACCGTAAGACTTTCAGGAAGATGGCCATGCAAAAAAAGAGGAGAAAAAAAACCCTCGCCTTTACTAACTATTCTGAAATCCTGCAGTGCGAGATGTTTGACCTGTCAGAGATTTGCTTCCTGGTTCAATCCAAATGTTCCACTCAGAATGTTGCATAAAGTACACAAAAATACTGTTCTAATTATTTAAGCCTTATACTTTATATTCAAGAAATAATTAAGAATAAAAAGCTGACGAGTGCTTTATTATCCGAGTTAGTTTTGTGAACATACTCTCTTTCTGTCACTTTCCCTCTCTGTCTCTCTCTCTTTGTCTCTCTGTGTCTGTCCCTCTCTCTACCTTTCTCTGTTTTTCTGTCTCTGTGTGTTTATCTCTCTCACTCTCTCTTGCTTTTGTCTCTGTCTGTCTATTTCTCTCTGTCTCTCTCCATCCCTCTGTCTATTCTGTCTCTGCATCTCTTTTAACTCTCTTTCTTCCTCTGTCAGTTTTCTGTCTCTCTCTTGCTCTGTCTGTCTATCATTCTATCACTCTGTCTCTCTTTGTGTCTTTCTCATCTTTATCTGTCTCTTTCTATGTCTCTATCTCTCTGCCCTTTCTCTCTCTCTCTCTCTCTCTCTCTCTCTCTCTCTCTCTCTCTCTCTTTCGGTTTAGTTTCCGCTTGCTGGTCTCAGCTGTTTGATGGAGATAAGATCTCAGACCCGGTGGACTTCCTTTTCTCCTAACCAGCTTTCACACAGAGACTGAGAGAACGTCCCAGCTGCTTACGGTTGGTGGCCAGCGGCTCGTCTCGACTCAGGAGCCCAATATAAAGGAGGAAGAGGGAGGAGGAGAAGTAGAGGATAGAGGGAGGAGGAAATGGAGGGGAGAAGAGAAGTAGAAATGAGAAGAAATGAAAGGAGAAGAGAAGGGTCATGTGGAAGCTAGAAGAGAGACAGGACGTATGTGTGTGTGTGTGTGTGTTTCTAGACCTGTTGGGGCAGATGAAGCTGTCTATCATCCTCATTTCACCATATTAACTGTAACTTTTCTTTTTGTCTTGTTTTGACTGTGTCTCCTTCCTGTCTCTCTCTCTCTCTGTCTCTCTCTCTCTCTCTCATTCTTGTTTGATTCCTCTAGTTGGTAATTAATTTCTCTGTAGATTAATTCAGCACCACTAGTAAGACTTTTCTGTAACTAGGTGTTACACCTCATATTGCACATTGCCCTGATTCAAAGAGATAAAGCTAATGTTGCATGTACAAAATAATAAACTGAAAGCAAAGTTAGTGATATCTAATATAAATCCATCTTTACTACAATATAGTACTAATATTTTCAACTGTTTTCTATTAAAAATGGCTTAATTTTGTCTTCAAATGGCAGAAACCATTGTGTAAATGTAATACCTGGCTTTCTACTGTATGAACGTCTACACACAACAGTCATTTTTAAGTGATTTTGTGCTAAATCACACTGGTGCTAAACTCATCTGAGTTATTTCAAGACAGAATAAAAGCATTATTTTATGACCATTAAATTATGGCATGTTGTTTGCAGTGTTTCTGTCCTAAAGCAAAAGGGCAGAGTTTTTGGAAGTAGCCTTCAGTGTGATCTGCTGCAGCATAACTTGAAGAATAGTTGTGCGTATAAATCAATACCGCAGAAGGACAGGCATTATATTTGCATGAGCCAGATCCTCCAATTTGATGACGGCATTATTTTATAGACATTTCTTTAAAATTATGGCTTCAAGAATGTCCATAAAAGAAATTACAGCCTTATGTAGCTTTTAAATATTGATATAATGTGCATGTTACTACAATGTGCGTATTTCTATTTAATGAGTTTAACATAAACCTGTCATGATTTACCTGTTTACTTTTTGGTGAACTTCCTTGCACTTAATTTAAATACATTGATCCATGAATAATTTTTTTAAAAACTGGCTTATAAAAATTTTATATCTGACCTTCTGCCACATTCATTTCTACACGCAATCGGCATTTTTCACTAAACATTCAGGCTATGGAAAATAACACTGCAGATGCTGAATTAACCTTTTTCCACACCTTTTGTTTTGCACCTTTAGGTAGAAACAGCCACGAACTTGACACAAAAACAGACACAACTCATCATAGTCCCCTGTTAGTCAAACCACTTGGTCCTTTTTTCATGAAGTCTGCACATTTTTTACACACACACACACACACACACACACACACACACACACACACACACACACACACACACACACACACACACA
>JAQQZR010000023.1:2775974-2787666 GCA_030068235.1 Notoglanidium macrostoma | reverse complement strand
CACACACAAACACACACACACACACACACACACACACACACACACACACACACACACACACACACACACACACACACTATAATATGTTGCTGGCGTTGTATCAGTGACCTTGGGATGTTTCTAAAACTTGCAGGGATAAAAAAGAACGACAGATAGGCTTAGTCATTCTCCCAGTGCGCAGCTACATCACAAATCACCCCCTACAAACACACACACACATACACACACACACACACACTCATCTATTAAATATGGATTAATATAAATTAAAGGAAAAACCAACATAATGTGTGTTAGTAAAGTTTGGGGCTGTAAGAACAGTTTGGCATGGATTCTATGCGTCTCTGGAACTGTCCTGGAGCGTTAAACATCATTCTTTCCAAACAATATTCCCTTTCTTTTACAGTGTAATTACATGTACGCCTCTTGCAGTTATGACTTTATATTACTGCGATGTAATGATTTTTAAAAAATATATATATATATTTCATATCTTCTGCAGTGACAGTAATGTACATTTACACATTGAGAGAAGTATTTATTTACATGCTACATATACCATAGCCATGTTGAATTCTCAAATCTGTTCAAACAGAAGGTGTTGATTAAATTTCAGCTCTGATAGTTGGTCCGTCTGTAAGGCTGGGATCATACTGACCAGCGTCGGAACGGTTTACACCGCTAGTGTCATGTTAGCGACGCAGGAGCAGAGCGTTGGCTCGATTCAGCTTTCTGAGCGTAATGCGATGCTCGTGCGTGTCAATTTAACGTAGTGTAGGAACGTTTCAGGCATTTTCACCAATCAAAGCGGTAAGATTCTTAGAAGGGCAGGACGTCTGAAATGACAGGAACATCATTCACATCGACGAAGAGCGTGAAGAGATCGATCATCGCCGTTTCAAATCATCTGGAGTTGTACGACATGGTCAGTGTGATCCTGTACTAAATGATGATATTCCCCGTCAGTTTTTCATGAAAGCTGTGTCTCGTTTTATTTATTTATTTATTTTTATTTATTTATTTATTTACTGTCCTCACCCTCCAGTCCCGAAGCTACTATTTCCATTACTGGTATTTTTAAGTCTTCTTTCCTACAGAACATTAGTGTTTCATATTACTTAGGAATGAGATAGAACTTTGAGTCAAAGAATTATTATGATCTGAGCGCTTCATTTTGTTCAATGAGATCCCCGCCCTAAGGCAAATCTCAGGCTTATATCCATGTGTTATCATTATAACATATAATATCGGCTCATTTACAGGGACCTGTTTAATACACGCTCCACAAAATATTTAAAAAAATCGTAGGGAAGCTGTTTTATTTTCTTAAAAGACATTTATCGAACCTTTATGGAAGGAGACTCCAGTGTCAGCGCTTTGTAACAGTCAGAGTCAGAGCTGTAACTTTAACTGTAATCTTCAGGACAGGGGAGTTCATGCTAACATGATAAGCTGAAGTTCTTCAAGAAAGAGAGAAATGAGAGGCTGGTGAAGGAACACCTGTCTATAGGTAAGTAATCTGTGTCGAGGACATTCAGTAACAGTAAATGTAACTATAAATGGATAAAAACAAATTGCAGTGTGGTGTAAGCAGAATAAAACACTCTTCAGTGCGCAGTTACTGAAAAATAATCAACATCAGGATGTTATCAGTAACTAGGTTAGCTCCGAACTGTATCACACAACCCTGACCCTGAGTATTTTCCTATAACTGCATGACCAGAAGTGTTTCATTCCTTTGTATTAATAGTGAAAAAATATTGCTCCCGGCTTCAACTTGTAAAACTTTAGTATATCAGGATCATGATGTTTAATACATGACCACACACATGTTTACCCCCCACCACCCCACCCTCCCTAGCATGGCATGTTCCTCTTTAATATCTTCATCCTTCACGAGTTTGGCACGGATCTAGCGTGAACAAACAAGGATTTGAGCCGTAGCTGAGTAAACGGGCCTGTCGCCTCCATCTGAGCTATTAAGTCTCAGCCGTGTTTTAGCCCAGCGATCACACTCACGCTGCAGTTAGGTAACAGTGTGTGTATACACTTCACAGTGGGTGTGGAGGCTAAAGCATCTCCTGCGTGACTCACTTCACTACAATGAAGATCAGGCAGGTCATTTAGAAAGACCTCATCACGTTAAGGCTAAAGCTGTTGACATTTTGTTCGACCTGTCGGCTTGACTACGGGGAAAGAAAAAAATAGATGATGAGTCAGCAAAATGAAAGGCATGAGATGCCAAAACATTACGCTGCAACGCAATCCAAATAGGATTCGGTCTATAATTGGTTGCACGTTTTTTTATAAATTGATTAAAAACGTACAAAATTTGCTGGGGTGTTTTTTTATTTGGCGGCTGTTTAAAACAAATAAATGATTAGAAAGGGATTTTTTTTTTGGTTTTATATTTTTCCTGCTACATCAGTGAGAAGTTATAGGTTATAAATTACTGGAACGTTCTTGTCTACGTATATGCGGCAGTCCATTTCCAGTTTAGCACTTTTGGTTTTTTTATGTATTATGCAAGATCATGTTTAGGGTGCAATAACGCACAACATCTCTCCACTTCTGGTATGTAGTCTTGTGTTAATCAGATGCATAATTAATAATGAATGATTTTATAAGTTTATAAAAGTATATAATTATGTGTTAAGTCATTAAAAAGTGTAAATGTTAATTGTATGTGCTTTCTGCTTTGCATATATACACACACACACACACACACACACACACACACACACACATATATATTTACCATGTATTTGCTACGTGTGTTGAGAGACAGGTATGTATACACAGTGTGATTTAGTGGGCACAGTTGAAATACAGTATAATCCCCATGGCAACATCAAACAAGGATAAAGTGCTTTCATATCGGAAAACAACGAAACACAAGTGAGGGTTAATACCAGGAAACGCGGAACACGGACACTAGTAAACATGACTTGGAACATTAAATGCATGATAAGACTTTGCAAGGAAACAAAGACAGATGGGTTTATACTGGCTTCAAGTGGTCCATGAAAGTTTATGAGTTCAGAGGTGGTTAATATTGATGATTTGGTGTAGATGTCATGTTCGCCATTCATATTGCTGGCCCCAATGATTTTCTGTAATGGACACAACCCGCCACCTCGGAAAGTCGAGACTCATAACAAAATACAAGTTCCTGAGCTGTCATCACGACATCATGGTGCTTTTCAAGTGCTCTCACATCGCAGTAATGATACTTCTAATAGGACGTGAAATACACAAACGAATCAGGAATTAATACAAAACAGGTGCACACAATCAGGACACAAGAAGAAGATAAAATAAAGACAGGACAGGGATGGAGACAAGACTCTAATCATAGCAAAGCACACATGGCTTTATAAACCAAAAAAAAACCACAACAGCAGCAGTACAAGTGGCGCATGGTGAGAGGGGGAATTCATGACGCATTTACGTGACATAGTTTATGGTCAACTAAAAACAGCCAAAAATTCAAAACCACATCAGTTTGACAATGGGAGAAATATCGCCTGGTCTTTTTCCAGTCATCAGCTTTCTAGTTTTGGTGATTCTGTCCCCAGTGCAGCCTCAGTTCCTCTGTGAGATGCTTTTCTGCTCACCGTTGGTGTAAAGAGTGTTTATTTGAGTTCCTGTAGCCTTCCAGTCTGTCCGTTCTCCTCTGACCTTTCTTATCATCAAGGCGCCCACAGACCTGGCGGTTACTGGATGTTTTTTGCACCAACAGTTTCACCAAGATCAGTTTTTTCTTCATTCTAATGCTCGATGTGAACATTAATTCAAGCTCTTGACCTGTATGATTTCATGATCGCCTGTTTGTCTCTTCCACAATTCAGGCAGCAATTTTTCTCACATATGTGATATGTTCAATAAATGCCACAGTTACGTTGGGGCGAAATAGAAATAAGAACGCGCGTGGTGAAACGTTGCTAGGTCGTAAACAGAACACGAGGATTAAACGTGAAACGCTCTGAAATGAGTCGCGGTAATTCAGAGCTTCACCCACCTCGGCCGCTAATGAGAGGGTATCAAGAAACAATCAGAGAGAAGCTCCAGAAGCCATCAGAAAGCCTGAGTTATGAAAAAAGCAGGGATGAAACCGGTGAAGAGAGCGAGTCAGTGAGAGGAAGATTAAAGCAGAAGGGTAAATGGCGTATAATCTCTCGTACAATTAACATTGTTGGTGCTATTACGCCTTTGACTCACGTCGTTCTGAATGTCTGGCTGTGAGCCATCTCTCTCGCTCTCTTTCTCTCCGTCTCACTCTCCGGTTCTCGCGCACTGAGTCTGGACGGATGGCGGATAATCTCCAGATAAAGCCCACGGTCTGTATGTGGAGGCGTGGTGCTCATTAAGCCATTGTGCTGATCCTCCATCATCACCCACTACAACATAAACCGTGTGATTTACCATGATGAGTTTTTTTTTCTCTCTCTCTTTCTCTCTGCCTGTCTCTCTAGCTCTCTCTCTCTTTGTCTATCTTTCCATCCTCTAGAGGTGCTGCCCTCCCACGCCGTCTGTTTCCCAAAGCCCGGTCTCAGTCTAAACACACAAACAATTGTAACACACAGTAGCCATGGAGCTCATCTGGCTGTCTGCGAATGTTTATCAGAAGATGGATATTTTTCTTTTCTCTTTCCACACAAAAATCCATATTCACATATCCAGCAAATATGTTTAGAAAGTCTGAAAAAAACAAAGCTGATAACTAAGCAATGACCATGACTTCTTATAAGTAATGGCACCCTTCCAGGGTCACAACCCTCCCCAGTCACGTCCTCTTCACAGTGGCCTTTGCGCCGTCGCTGTGTTTTTCTGTTTTGTTTTCTTTCGTCCCCTTCTGTTTGTCCTCCGGATATTTACATCCTCAAGCGAGAAATGCTGGGACGTGGCCCAGAACAGCTGAAGAGCTACACCACAAGAGGGGAAAAGAAAACATAACAAAACAACACAACAAAAGAGACACCAAGCATCCAGGGTCTCGAAGGCGGCCGAGTCGGAGCTATTTGTTTTCCGTAGTCAGGCCTCGAAGTATTTTTCATGTTGTTTCTTTTTTTCTGGGGTAGCCTTTCTTACGATTAAGTAAACACAGGGAGATGGAGAATGTTGCCTTTTCGCTCTTTTCACTTCCTTTTGTTTGATTAGAAAAACAGAATGGGAAAAAAATACCATGTGGGATTTGTAAACTGGGGAAAAACAACAAAAAAAAAAGAGTTGATGAGGCTTGAGAGGCAGGAAACGATCCTGACAAATAGTGAAGATGGAATAAATGCAAGGAGAAAGATGGCGTTTGGGGACATGGCGCTCCTGGTTAACAAAACAGCAAACTCAGACTGAAAAAAAAAATTTTAATTATGAAAGGGAAAATGAAAAATAAGGAAAGACTTTAGGCGTCTCATCACATGCCATGTGAAAAAATAAATAATTAAATAAATGCAAGTGACCGTGCAGGACCTCATGCACCTTGACAAACCTGACACTGTCCTCTGATATTTTATGACATTTTTCCACGTATAAAGTGTTCACTGATATGATCATTTTAACTTAAAAAAAAGAACTCGGAGAGAAGACATCTGAATATGGTTCCCATTAAATTAAAAAAGGCTTGATGTGGTCATTTTGATTAACAGGAAAAAGAGGAAAAATCATTGTAATCAAAAGCAGCTGAGGGTGTTGTCTGACATCTTAATCCATTTTAACCAAAAGATTAATTTCACGAAAAACACAAGTGGCCATGTCAGACTTCCAACATCTCAACACAATTGATGTAATAATTTGAGCTGAAATATAAAATATATTTTAAGAACAGCATAAAAAAACTGCAGTATCTGAATATCTGAATATATTGTTATTTTAACTAAAAAGGAAAATGAATGGGGTGGGGTTGTTGGGATATATCTGAAATACATTGTTAATGACTTTATGTGCTAAAAGAGAAAAAACTAAAAATTTTAACAAAAAATTATTTTAACCAAAGAAACAAAGCAAAATGATGGTTGCCCTCTGTTCCATCAATACTTGATGATCAATACTTAGAACATGCACATGCATGCACACACACACACACACTCACACACACATGTTTGTTTTTATGTCATTGTGGGGACCTCCCATTAATTTCTATGGGCATAGGCCTAGCCTGTTTTTTTTTTATTATTTTATTTATTTTTTTGTTGTATTCACAGATTTTTGTGAAATTGACGTTTCCCTTGTGGGGAATAACAGGTTTTTCTCACATTGTGGGGACATTGGTCAACAAAATATAATATAAGCATGGCCAGCACACACACACACACACACACACACACAGACACACACACACATGACCATGCCCATCTCAGTCATCAAAGTGCCAGTTTTATACATTTGACAGGAAAAAGAAGAAAAGAAAGATCCAATTCAAATCAAAAAGCAAGTGATGGCATTCTGACGATATGTGAACGCGTCAAACCTCTGAATCTTGGATGTATATTCCGTTAACGAAATAAAAATCGATGCAATCATTTTAGCAGGGGAAAAAACAACAAGTCCAAAACCCATTTTAAAATTCAAATTAAATAGTAAAAACAATAACATGGTCATTTTAACCAAAAGAGAAAAATTTCAGACGTTGTGATTATTTAAACGAATGTTAAAATGAATTTTAACTCTAAAAGAACGAGTGACGTTTCCAAACTTCTGAGAACTTCGCTGTTGTTTGGATTGAACAGTGAGTAAGAACACAACAGACTCCTTTTGTTTTTCCTCGGTTGGCGCGTCCCTCTTCATCTCAGCTCGTGTTCTGATGATAATTACTCAGACAAACATGCTGATGTGTCATAAGCCTTCCTGCTGAAAAACAAATGAATAATCAGGCTCAGATCCATGTGTACGAGTGGATCTGCTAAACGCTCTCTGCACGTGTAGACACGGCGATTGCATGACGGATCATCGGGATCATGTGATCTCATCTCCACTAAGCTGGAAAGAGGTGCGTGTTTGCAAAATCGTCGCTTATCGGTCGTAAACCATGGCGCTTCAATACGCTCAAATATCAACTGGAAAGATTTGTCAGCGCTGAACGTCTTCAAAGCTGCAATCACATTTTCCCGAGAGGTGGAAAGACCACGGAAATATTATATTTAATTGAAAACATGAATATGTCAAAATTGTTCTCAATTAATATTGGCAGCGGCTTAAGTTAAAAAAAGTCAACGTTCAACTGAAATACTTTTATCTTTCTTACTTTGGTAACACTTTTGATGAAGGTCAAGAAGAAGAAGAAGAAAACGTCTGTAGTGCTTGGCCGCCTAATGAACATATTAATGTCATGTCACAACAAGGTGTTACAAACATTGTTATAATAATTTATGAAAACGTATTGCATTTTATAGCTATCTGTATTATACATTATCAATTGTTAGCATTTGTTAGGTATAAATAATGCTCATGATTCATTATAACACAGCACTTTTCTATAGTCCAACACAAGGACTGTCTCAGAATTTACAAATATATCGGTGCTATAATGTGTTATAAAATCTGCTTATAATGCATCCTGTTAGCAATTTACAGTATTATAAACATTGCTATACATTGTAATGGCTTCTCCTAAACAATGAGAACAATGTTGCTAATGCCTTATGAACACATTATAACAGGTTATGACTGTATTCATGGGTCATTACACTTATAGAAAGTGTTATTTTTTTTCCACATGCCCTAATATAAGCACTAATTAAAGCAATACTTCAAAAAATTATACTTTCTTAATTGTAAAGAAGGAATAAATCTCTTTGCTGTGTGCTGTTATGGGAAAATAATCAGTGTGCAGGTTGTCAGGAATGCCAATGTTCATAATTTTACCAAAATATCACAAAGTATGAAGTGTTTTATTCCTCTTATACTATAGCTATTTGCAAACAAATACAACATTTCATTTATTAAAGAGTGACAAGTACTTTTTATCCGTTTATAGTTACATTTATTGTTGTGGAACGTTTCCTCACTGACATCTCTTATCTTCTCTCTCTTGAAGCGAATAAGACAGAAAAGCACGGTTTGGAATAAACTTTTTTTCTTTGGTAAATAACATGGGTAGATTTTGTCAAGCATCCACCATACAAGTCTCTATATGGTTACTATAGAAACGTTAACAGTAAACCTGTGACTTGGAGATGGAATTACACTCAGAGCTGCTATTATAGAAAATGAATCAAAACCTTCTGACCAATTAGAATCAAGGATTCCACGAGAATAAGAGCGACTCTAAAACCCTGATTTAATCATTTAAGTTGATTTCCTGAACATAAATAAGTGGTATATGAATGCTAGCCCAACTGTACCCTTAAGCCTAACTATAGCCTTTACAACCTTTCATACAAATGAAATGGTCTAAATTCTTAGGTTGATAATTCTCTGAAGGTTCATGTTGGGCGCCACGCTGCGAATATTCCACCAGAACCGACCTCCAACAGAGCGCTGTGGAATTCTGGGTTCACAGACCATTCCCAGCATTTGAAAGACAAGTGGGAACAATACCGAAACACTGTGGTTTGTGTCAGCAAGGATGACCAGAACCTAAAACATCTTGCAAGAATAATAGTCGTTAAAGGGCTTGAGGGGGGAAAAAAACGAATGAAAATGTGCTTCGGATGGCTTTTGTTAGGACACTGTGAATTCCATACTTGATGCCGAGCCAAGGTGGTGAGAGAGGGTTGGTGCTGAGCCCTGTCCTGTCACTCTCCTCTTACTCTCTCTCTCATACGCACACACACACACACACACATACACACACACACAAACACTAGTGCCAGTGTTCACAAACACACTCACACAGGAGGTAAGGAAGGGTCCGGGGTCTGTGTCGCTGCATGATTGTGGTCGGTGGAGAGACGTGGGTGTTTGTGAGGTTTGGCTAGGACACACAAATAAACACACACACACACACATATAAACACACACGTATAAACACACACGTACACTTACACTGCCCCCTGAGGTGAGGGCAAGCTGTGAAACCTCAGTACCCACAAAAATTCCCTGAACTCAAGAAATCCACACATGCCAGATTTCAACAGTTTTCAGGATACGCTAATAAGTGAGAAGAAATTTACTTTTCATTTTTCCTCCATAATTCCTCTGTTCAACCTTCACCCCACACACTTACAAACTTCCCTCTCTCCTTTTCTCTCTTTCTTTATGCTTTCTCGCCCTCTTTCCTTCCTTCAGAAAGGGCACGCTAGAAAAAGAGAGAAAGAAAGAAACAGAGAGAGGAAGAGAGAAAACGAGAGAGAGAAGAGTTTTTGCCAAGAGCTGAAACAATGGCTAAGCAATCCAGAACCTCCCTGGCTTAAAACAATACCATCAATCAAAGGCAATAGAAAGAACATACAAACACACAAATTTATGAAGAGGAGTTGCACAGATTCTTTAACTCTTCGCTCCCCCAAATCCCGAAATGGACCACGATGGTCTGGTTGGCATACTGAACCTATTACTGAGAGCAGAATTCTGCTTGAGTAAAAAAGCAAACTGTTTTGCCCAACTGCAACTGCACGCTTGGAAAAACAAAAGTATGTGCCACAAATCATGAGCTCTATTGCTAGGATAAGTTTTAAAAGGATTAGTATATTATATAACCTATATATAATATCAGGAGCGGCTCGTGACCATGGCTGACATCGATAACGACACAGTCCCACTTCATTTACATTATAGGCCACTAATCTAGTGAATATTCAGTGCGACCCCATAATAAGGGCGTGTTTGTACTGGGAAGTCGGGATTTCCGAGTTCCCAGTCAGAAATATCAACTGGAACGCCATCTGAAAGTGGGAGGAACCTCACCAACCCCGACTTCAAAATCCAAGATGGCTGCCCAGTGCATCAACATTAAGTGAAAGCTGAAATAATACTACTATTAGGAATTCTGTCTTATTTGTGTCTCATTAAATCAGCTGTACACACAAAACTGTTCAACGTCTACCCATGGACATGTTGCTACACTGCGCAAAATACCGTGTAATGCACGGTTATCATCTGGTATTTGCTAACAATGGCTAACCTGGCTAGAACTGGCTTTCCGACCTCTCGTACTGGAACGTGGCCAACTCAGGTGTGATGTCATTCCCAGCTCCGACTTCCGAGGTAAATGGAATGCAGCATAATTGTAGCCCGTCATATCAAGTCAGGTATTATAGGCTATAGGTTATAGGTGTGGTATGAGACATTGTACAAGTCTTTCTCAATTTTGGTAAAAATCGGCTGATAAATATCTCATCTTGCTGATCCTTCAACAGAATTGAGAAATTGTAATCCTAAACATTGTTTTAAAGCACTTTAATGAACGCTGTCCAAGCTGGTTACTCCAGTTTTGACAGAAAAACATGAATTTTTTTCATTATAAAACCACAATGTTTGTGAAGTTATTTTTAGGGGTTGCAGGGAAATCCATGTGTCAAAATGAGCCTGAGGATTCCCTCTTTCTTATTATGTCATGGAATCAACATTTAAACATTCTAAAAATAAAATTTTGACGTTTGAGTTTTCCGAGGCCTTCCTTGTAAACAAACTCGCGCTGTTGCTATGATGATGTGTGGACATGATCCAGTAATAATCTTGGTATCAAAATGAAGCTTATTGAACCAGGAATCGGAAAATATGCCTTCAAATCACCCAAAATGCGATTTTACACCTGATTTGATGTGATGTAGCTACAGGACAGACAAGGCAGGAGATTGCTCCTGAGTTTTGAGATGGACTCTAAAGTCCAGGAATATATCAGATCTTTAAGACAGAACCCCCCAAAAACTCCGAAAGGTAATGCATCATGTGGACGTGAACGTACCTTTCTGGAAGCCAGTAAAGAAAGAAAAAAGAAGACATAGAGGGAAAAAAGGAAGTATAACTGTATTATGTGGTGGAGATAATCTAATAAGAAAGTAATTACGGAAGTTTATAAGCTGGAGGCCGAGCCATAAACTAATGTAACTCCAGTCATCTTGGTATTAGATTTGGAGCACATAATGTTAATTAGTTAGCTAGTAGAATGGGTCGTTTTTCTCAAATTGCTATGATGCCTTTGCATCTTTTAAATATACATTATACAGAGTATAATATAAAGTAAACACTTTACTGAAGGTGTAGCGTACTGCACTGTATGTGATGTAACGAGGGTTCATCTGACTGTTTGATCTTAAAGGTTACTGTGGTTCATTTCATCCTTACCAAACTCTACCCTGAGGTCACAGAGCTGGTCCACACACACACACACACACAGAGAGAGAGAGAGAGAGAGAGAGAGAGAGAGAGAGAGAGAGAGAGAGAGAGAGAGAGCAGCCCCTATCAGTGTTCAATAGCAGTAAATATTATCAGTCCTGAGTAAACACCCAGTTTGGCCCCATAGGCATTTCTGCTGTGTGTTTTTCAAATCTAGAGCCATGACTCCAGCCATCTTAACATTTTTAAGGGTCATTCTTAAAAGAGCAAAAAAAAAACAAATCCCTTGATTTTTTTTCTTCCTACAGACCACCACCCTGTGCAAACACAACGTGTGTTTGTGTGTAGAAAAAGATAGGCTGGGTGGCAAGAGGGCAAAGTGCTAGATCAGAGATGGAAACCACACACACACACACACACACACACACACACACACAGACACACACACACACACACACACACACACACACACACACAC
>JAQQZR010000023.1:2752991-2774836 GCA_030068235.1 Notoglanidium macrostoma | reverse complement strand
TAATCTGCATGTCTTTGGACTGTGGGAGGAAACCGGAGTTCCCGGAGGAAACCCACGCATGCACGGGGAGAACATGCAAACTCCACACAGAAAGGCACTGTGGGTGACCCGAGGATCGAACACAGGACCTTCTTGCTGTGAAGCGACATCGATTGACTATTCCATTGCAATTTTCCACGTCGGAGGTCGGATTTTTCCGATTTCTAACTACAATAGATTGCAGCATTGATCCTGAAATGTGAGTGGCCTAAACTGGCATGTGTTTTTTGTTTGTTTGTTTGGATTTTTGTTGTTGTTGTTTTTTGTTTAGTTAAATTTGAACCTTACCACTATGTCTAATGAAAGACTGAAAAAGAGGGAAGATGTTAGAAATGTGTCAAGCATGGTTTGTGAGTTCTGGCTCTGACGGTTCCTCAACCTCAGCTACATCACAAGATCATAATTGGTTTGAACTACAGATTTAATCCCATTTGCATTATTATAATTTTGTTTCTACCTGCCTTTGATATTCTTCTAACAAATTTAGTTGATTCTGTTTCCCAAAAATGCACACAAACTAGCAGTTTCATTTAAATCTAAACCACTGTGATCCTGACCAGGCAGGTACTAAAGATGAATAAACAGATGATAATGAATATGGTTTTTCTGGCAACCTCTCTGGCAAACTTTAAAAAAAAAAAAAAAAGAAATACAAAGAAAATAGTACTCCTCCTATTCATTTCTGTATTTGTATCTATTTACAGAACATTATCTTTTTATTAGCTCTAGTTAAACGAGATTTATTTATTCATTTTGTCACATTACTTGACCCTGTATCATATGTATAAGTGGCATGAGCTGTACCTTCATGGCTGAGTTATTTCAGTCTCATGTTGCATTGTTCAGGTAAAATGATGTTTAAAATGTTCTTTAAGGATTAAAAGAAGAAAAAAGGCTCTTGTGTGAAAATTTAAAGGAATTACAACAAGTAAGAGCACAGTTTTAGGATTCCGTGTGAATAAGAATAGCTATGGCTGCTGACAACCATCTGATTGTAGTTACTTGAACAATTTATAAGCGTTCAAATTTTTGCAAATGGACAATTCCAGTAGAGTGTCGATGAAAACTATGGCCTCTTGTCTTTTTCTGCATTTTCTAATCCTGTGCATCCTTCATGCACTTAATTGTCAGTTTTAAACTTTATTATTGGTGGCTGGTGAGAGAAGAGAAATATTTTTAATAGAAAAAAGTTTAATATAAGCTTTTATGATGCAATATGCATATGTCTGTGTAAGTGACTGTATCAGTTATGAATGAATCCTTATCACAGGCGTTGTTATTAGTAGTACAATTTTTCTTCTTTACATCATATCATGGTTATGACAGTCTGATGATGTTACAGCCTCTAATACTAAGTCGGTCATGACTTTATGAATTGATAATCTGTCAAAGGATTTGTGGAAATTCAATTATGAGGCAAAGAACTACAGCTTCAGGTCTCTTCCTTTCGTTTCATCTTTAACCCGCCTGGTTAAAGAGAGGTCTTTTCTATCTCTCTTTCATTTTTTTTTTTTAACTTTATGATGATCCGACCAAACAGTACTTAAACAGATTGAGGCTGTCATTGGCTGAAGGTCAGAACTCACAGTGATAAGCACATTACAATCCAATCGACACACAACAAAAGAGGCCAAGGTTCAATCAGGTCCCTGACCAAACATCATCTCACAAAGCTGTTTATCAAAGCCATATTCTTAATCTCGCTCCATTCAACGAGAGAAAAAGAGCGTTGCTATCCTACGATAATAAATTTTATCAAATGCGTCAGCACGTGGAATTTATGACACTAACGGGGTGCGGCTCTCTATAGGATTTAAACGTGCAGGCATTAAGCTCGGGGTAAAACTCCATGTTTTAGAATCTTATTTGTCTTCACGTGAATCCTTTGTTTTAATCATAACATGTTATAAACACGTCATGAAAGATGTCATATACTCTCATGACTTGCCATGACAGTTTATGTCCATTGATATAAGTATAAAGTTACGAATACCATCATTTTTGCTAATGTAACTTACACATACTGGAATAAACTGACACATACTGTACATCCACCAAAGTATCTTAATATCAGATATCCTGAATCTCAACTGTCTCTATCTCAGTCGTTTTTTCCCTTTTTCTATTCCTTTGTTCGATATTACCATTTACATATCACAAGCTAAAAACACTACTAGTGTTCTTTTTAGCACATCCTTTTTGACGACTGCCACAGCCTCTTTATGCTACTATAGATCTAGCAATAAAAAAAATGCCAAAACATTTCTGAAACTTTTTTATGAAATAATAAGATCAGAGTACAAAAAACGCTTCACAACATTTCCTCACTTTGTTCAATCTCGGGTCACGAGAAAACATGTAATAAGGCATTCCTAAAGCATTAAAAACATGTTATAAGACATTGTACACAAAGACATTACAGCTTGTGAATTTATAATTTGTTTAAAAATGCATTATAAGTAGTACTTACAACACATTATATCACAGTTATATCTTCTCGTAATGCGTTATGGAAAATGAGGCTTGGTGATATAACATTTTATGAAATGAACATTTTATGAATGCTGCACTACTTCATAATGCCTCATATCATTTTAAAGATGTGTGTAATGTCTTAGGAATGCATTATAATATGATATGAATGTGTTTATTATAGATAAGACCATCATAGGAAGTGTTATTAACATAACTAAAATGATAGAAAATGTCATTCTTTAATAACTTTTTAACGCAATTTATGACTGCTGCATAATGAAGCTGATTTCGCAAATATAAAAATGTTTTAATTATATGTGTATAGAGTTATTATTGTATTTATTATTTTTTATTTGTATAGAATAGAATTGGTGTAGAAAGTTAGTAAAGCTATACTAGAGTTATGTTATGCTGTGCAGAAAGTCTAGAGAAATCAATATTATGGTTTATATTAACTTACATAGGTCTTAAGTGATTTGGAGGTGATTTATATCTTAGATTTTCCTAAAATGTAGCCTTTAGCCTTAAATCGACTATCCATAACTGCATTGAAACTGTTCCATCTTTTGCTTTTAGACTGAAGTGCAGTTCTTTGCACAGCTCGATGCTATCAATTTATAACCCAAAAGGTCATGGAGTTCAATTTTGAAACATTCATGCTTGAGTATTTTCTTGCATCCACAAACCACAGTTTGATGTTATTGGTCCTATTCATAAAAGAGAGTGAACCATGTAAAGCTTCTGGGCTTGGGTGTTTTATAGCACCCAGAATTCCCCCAGTCAAATGGGGCATGGGTCTATGGGCCTACATCGTTGTCTCTTACTCTCGCTCTCTTTCACTCTGTCTTCCCTTTCTGCCTTGCAGTCGTCCCTGCTGGGCCAGGAACTCCAAGAATCCAGCCTCGAAATCACCAGGAACCAGTGTGCTTTCCACGAGGCATACCATCCAGAGTTTTCCACCCATATTAAAAATGCCTGGGCCCCAAAACTCTGCACCTTTAAAAGAATGCGGTTGGAAAATCAGGGACCCGTGGTTGTTAGGTATGATTAAGCATGAAAAGGCACTGACACCTCCAAGGGGGCAAAATGGATTATTCAAAGAAGTGCAAAGAAGCAATTCAAGGTTCTACGAGGTTCTGCAACCCCTGAGAAGCACCCCATGCCTGCCAGAAGCAATGAAACGGCCGGCTTTAAGAGCTGCCCCACTTTGAAACGCTCTCGGTTTAACTTCTAGCATATGCGAAATCCGAGAAGCTTCTCAGGATCCTAAGGGATATGCCTGGAATATTCTCTGTTGGACTCGTGCCTGGTGTTATGTACTGTAAATGTCAGAATCGACAACTCTAATCATCAGTGACGAGCTCAAAAACGCTTTTCAGCTGGGGTTTATATTCTGCTCGACTGCCCGCATAGCAGCTGTGCAGATCGTAAAAACTAGTGACAAGTGACTTTGAAGGAGTTTGGGTTGCGTTCGAAACGTATTTAAGAAGCATATAATGCAATCATATCAATCAAAATCTGTTAACACCCAGAATAAGAATTCATCTCATGTTACAACAGCACTGAAGTAGAAGGAATTAAGTTAGTATAATAAAGTGCAGCGGTTTCTGGATCCCTAAAAACATAAACATACCTTTAGTTAAATACAAATTTTGTTCCCGATGCAAAAAAGATGCGTATATATCCTGGAGTAACAGTTTAATCAAACCTAGCATCATATAACTTACATAGCCTTGTTATAAATTTCTCATGACTAGTGATACACAACTGTTAGCAGTCAGTGTCATGCTAGCTGCTATAATGCTTGACGGTTGCCATGACAGATTTGTAGGGGAATAAAAAAAAATGACAGCACGACTCCATGTTGTTTTGTCTTTCACGTTAGCTCCACGTAATCTAAGCCTGATAAACAGATTAAAAATGTATTTAATAAAGAAAAGAAGTTATCTGTATGGAGTTGTTTATTTAACGTTTACGGAAGGAGTCTCCAGTGTCAGCACTTTGTAACCGTCAGAGGTAAAACTGTAACTTGTAACTAAGCTGTAAGTTCTGACATCTTCAGGACAGAGTTTGGTGTTTCTCTCTTTACAACAAGAGAAAGAAAAATGAGAGGCCGCTGAGGGAGATTAGTGTTTTCGAAACATATGTGAAACAAGTTATGAGGATGTTTCACACCATTAAATGTAACTATAAACTGATAGAAATTACAGGAGAATAATCAAATTCGGGGAGGTAGCGGTGTAGTAACTCCTTTTCATGTCGGGCTGCATCACACTACCATGTCATAGATTACTTTCCCAAAACAGAATGCCACTGTGTGTTTTATTTCCAACATATTACATGCTAATAATCACTCTACAGTAGGCAGGCCGGCGCCCCAGACGGCTGCGACAACATCTCCTCGCTGTAGGCAAGTCCAGCTCTGATTGCTTTCTGTGACGACACATTTGCCAAGAGATTTTTGGCTGGTGTTGGCATTTAAAATTAAACTTTCATTTTTATCTTCATTTACATCTTCTACTAGTCATCATTACTACTTAAAGTTGCACTATGTAGGATTTATGGGGATCTATTAGCAGAAATAGAATATATTCATAAGTATGTCCTCATTAGTGTATAATTAGCTATAACTATGACTTCTTGTGTTTTCGTGAGCTTAGAATGAGCCCTTTATATTAAACATAGGGAGCGGGTCCACCTCTGCAGAGCCACCATGTTGCGCCGCTACAGTAGCCCAGAATGGACAAACCTCTAGAGAGCGGCTTGCATATTTCATGTTTTTACAAGTGGCAGCATGAATACAGAAGGAAGCACCGGAAATAAGAAGAAAGGAAGACAAGGAAGGAGAAGAGGAACCAGTATTAGCTGGTGCTGGATAACAAGCTAACAAGAACCCAAATTTTGATAAAATGGAAGATCATGCTTACTATTTAGAACGGAAAAAGCAAGGGAGTGTGAATGTAAGTACTTGGAAGTACGCTACGGGAACCTGATGGCCACCGTACGCTCTAATACACGCTTGGAAAGGGAGGGGTAAGAGAAGGGCATTCAACTGAATCCTACATAGTGGAGCTTTAACACCTTAGATGGTTCAAGTAAATGAGGAAGGAAGTAAAAAGCGAAAGAAAATATAGACTTTTGCTGAATATTCCCATGAATTAAATTAGTACGGAATTTAAAGCAATTAAATAATTTTAATCATTTTCTTTATTTGTGTGAAAATCACAGATTTGTTTTTGTTATATTTACTGAACCACTGAATCTACTCTCCAGTGAATACAGGTGGTTTTAATAACTGCTTTCTATTCATTCAGTCCACATTATAACATTTCTCAAATTACAGCAGACAGAGAAAAGAAATCTGTATAATTAAACACAATGCGTCTGTTTTGCTGATGGAGCTACTGCATCCGGTGAGTAAACTACAGCCATGGAGATGGCCTCTCTTAGATAAATACAAATTCGTTCCTGATGCAAACAGCCTGTTTAGTGTGACAGGCTCTGACCTCAGTCCAAACCAGACAGAGTTTCTCTGACCACAAAAATTCTTATCGTCGGGTTTTAGCACGAAGGGGTTGTGGAGGTTTTCATGCTAAGTCCTTGATCCCGAAGACCCACCACATAGGCAAAATACACAAATACATAAACACGTTCTCCTGCCCAAAATCCAAACCACATGCCAATCTGGTGTAAAAACGTGTAACTCATGTCCAAACCAGTTGTGCATGCTGCCATTTCTTTCCAACATGAAAGATCCAGTACCAAATGTACTATTGAGTAGTGTCTGGTTACTGTATAAATGCTGGTGAAGAGATATAAATCAATGACAAAATTTCAGTTCACTTTTGCTTTTGGGGTTTGAGAAGTATGACACACCATTACAATCGCTAATCTCGCTCATAACTGAGACAAGCAACCAGCCATTAGAGACAGCCCTCATAGTCAGGAAAGCATTAGCCCTTATTCATGTCAGATCTTTACCAAACCACCATCACACACCTATACACACACAGTCACACACAAAAACCACAATAAAGACTTACACTCTCCACTTTGCATACTTTTTTTCAAAATCAATTCTTTTCACATGGACCTTTACACTCAAAAGGCAAAAATCATAGATTGGCACAAAGGGGAAAAAAAATCAAAGGACTCAGAAGGCGAAACTTGCTTGTGGTAAGAAGAAATGTTAAGGATAAGATGAAAAATGAAAAACAACTTTGATTTTGAGCCAGAGGCAAGCAGTGAAAGCAACAAGGTGTTTAACCTTCTGACTTCCTTAGAAATATACAGTCACAGATCATTTCATTTTAGCATGAAAAATGAAACAATGCAGAAAAAATAGGGCTGCTAATGTTCTCAGTTCACAACTGTGCCAAAAAAAGAAGAAAAACACAAAAAGGTCTTACATGCAGAGATGGCATGATACGGCTTTCCGATACCGATACTGAAACTTGTAGCAGGCTCTATCTGTGTATCTCATATTGTCTACTTTAAAAACTACTTTTTTTTTACTGAAGCACTTCATAGTGAAACGGATAAATATAATAAGGTACAAAATCTAAACATAATAAAAAGCAATCCTAAAAAAGAAAGAAAGTCAAGTCTCTTTATATGTAAACATCCAAAAATGCATTTCTTTTTCAATTCTTTGCCGTTTGTTAAAGTATCCATATCCAATATACATCCATTCATCCATTATTTATACCGCTTTATCCGTCTGGGTCACGGGGGAAGCTGGAGCCAATCTCAGCAGACTCGGGGTGAGAGGCGGGGTACACCCTGGGCAGGTCGCCAGTCAAACTCTCATTCACACCTATGGGCAATTTAGAGTAGGCAGTTGATCTGCAAAACCGGAGCACCCGGAGGAAACCCACACATGCACAGGGAGAACATGCAAACTCCACACAGAAAGGCACCCTGGGTGATCCGGGAATCCAACCCAGGACCTTCTTGCTGTGAGGCGACAGTGCTAACCACCACATTTCCACCGATTTCCAATCCTTTTTTCTTTTTTTTTTTTTTTGCTTGAATTAGTCTGATAGTGATCCTGGCTATCAGGTCAGTATCCTCATTTTGGAAGCAATTAAAACTAGTTTTTGTTCTTACAAAGTCTTACTACCTTCAGGGTACACATATGAACAACACAATCCCAAACCTGAGTGTGCCAATAATTAAAAAGTTTCAAATTTCCCCTTTTTTCCTGGCCATCTATCTGTAACATCATTGGGATCTGAATTTGTGATCTCCTAATCACATGCTTAATTATGCTTAATTACTATACATACTGTATATGGTATTTCCTTTCTGTTTCATATAATAGCAAGAAACACACAGCAGAGAGATTAAAAAGAGGAGTGTGTAGGTGGACCCGTCCTTTCATGTGTCACCATCATGTGATATTTCTGTGAGACAGTCTGTAGGAGATAAGGTTGTGACAGGAAGGCTACCAGTATACCATAGCTAGAAAGAAGTGCAGGGTTCAGGGTGGAAAATAAACAGTGCTCTCACATCTCACTTCATTGTCATGATGTCATATGAAGAACAAGTAAAGAAGGTGGGGGAATGGAGGGGAGATCTGTGAACATTCATGAAAAAGAACATTCAAACTTCTCAGATTAAGACATGACGGAGCTTCACAGCGCCAGGTTTCCAGGGTTCAGTCCTGAGCTACTGTAGCGTCCGAACATGGCGGCTCCATAGAGGTGGACCCGCTCCCTATGGAGATATAAAGGGCTCGTTCTAAGCTTACGAAAACACAACGATTCGTAGTTACAGATAATTATACACTAATGAAAACATATTTATGAATTCCATATGTATATTATGGACTATATACTCAATTTCTGCTTATAGATACCCTCAAAATCCTTCATAGTGGACCTTTAAGGTCTGGAATTTTGCATGTTCTCCTTGTGTCTGTAGGTGTTTCCTACAGGTTCTCCGGAGTCTTCCCACCTCCCAAAAACATGCCGGTAGGTGGAGTTGCTACCCCAAAGTGCTCCTAAATCTGAATGCGTGTGTGAATGTGTGTGTGGTACACTGTGACGGACTGGCATCCCGTACAGGCTGTATTCCCGCTTCATGCCCAGCATTCCAGGGATTGGATCCGGATCCACCGGACCCTGTGCAAGATAAAGCAGTTTTTTAAGATGAATGAATGGATAAATACCTAGTCTGTGTAATCACGTGTTTTTTTAAGGGTTCGATCAGTAATTAAGGGTTCTTAGTCTCTTAAAATGGTTTTAAATGGAAACCTTTCTGATAGGGAAACACCTGTTATTAGGCTCTACTTAAGATCTCCTGAATATCTGACTAATGGATAAGACTATTCATTTTAACCTGATGAAAACACTAAAATGCTAAACTCACGTCTCAATTCAACCCATCACCTTTCAATGAAAAGTTTGCACATTTTATAAAATTCCCAGTTATAATCCTGCTTATACATAAAAATATTTTTCTACAGTAAAGAGACTTGATTTCTTCAAGTAATTCCAACATCAACCTTCCTCTTAACCAATCACAGACCTCTGATGTCATCAATGTGTGCTTCCTATGCCCTCCCACCAATCACTGAAGTGATTTACCATCACCAACTAGAATCAGCATGAGACTTGATGCACATGTCGTTTTCTTTTGTGAATCTTACATATAGTTCTTTTTTAACTTTTCTATTTTAACCTGAATGAAGATTAAAGCCATACTTCACCTTTTTTACACTGAAAGAATTTTAGTACTTCTGCATAAGAGTGAAAACTCTCACTTTTTACATAGTTGTGCTTCAAATCCTGCCTTGAAAAACCCCCATAAGTTCGCCTCTGGATGCTAAAACATTATATAGTCAGATCTTTCTTTCTGGCTAACCCAATGATTGTTCTGATTTTATGATATTTTCTCTCTATTGATCTCCAGTTTCTCCCAGCATGTGATGACTGTGATGTCATTAGAGATCTCTGTTGATTTTAAACATTTCTACTTTTGAAAAACACACGTACACACATTCTCGCTGTGGGTCATCCATACGGAGCAGCACGTGGCTCACCATGACACGCTTACAATGTGTCCACATCGGGATTCATCCACTGGCCAAGTAAACACACGTCATGTTCTATCGTTCCCTCGTGTACATTCGTGTTTAGCTGGGCGATAAATGAGGAATGTTAAGTTTTATTAGTGTAAACAATTCAGGTTTTTTTTCCAACTCTATGATTACATAATGCAGGGTTCACGCATGCGGTTTCTGGTACGGCCAGATGTCAGAGATAGTGTGAGTAAATAGATAAGAATGGTGTATATGTGTATGTGTATGTATGGCTGAAGGAGATGGAAACGGGTATGTATGTGTCTCTCTCCTAGTTTTCACCACGTCCACTATAACGCTTTATAGTTATCTTCTATTTTCATTTTTTTACGCACCTAGTAGTTTCCAATGGCTTTAGCACATCATTTTCAGCAATAAATCATTGTTAGTGTCGTTCATTACATCTTCCAGACTGCACACGCTGCATTACTACTGCTCCTGAAAAAACAAAATAATAACCCACGTATTACTTTGGCGCATTCAATGTTATATGGGAAACCAAAATATTATGAAGTTGGTTATTTGCTTCCCTCAATAAAGTGGTCTGACGAGCCATTTTTTGGTTATTCCTGAAAGCCTATTTAATAAAACGACTTAAGTGCATCCACCACAAAATTTCAGCCTTCTCAGCGCTTTATGGACCGTGCTGGTCATGTGAGCTGGTTACATAATTGTGCAGCATAATGATGATAAATGTAAATGCTTAGCAGCACCAACCCGAAGACCTTTTCCTAGATGACATTGAGATTTAATTCCAGCTATTTTTACATATTAATCTAGCAGACAGTTAGAGAGAGAGAGAGAGAGAGAGAGAGAGAGAGAGAGAGAAACAAGTAAAAGAACTAATTTGGGAAAACATGAAGAAATGACTAATGCACAAATTAGCTCCTTTGTTTAATATTGACTCCAAGACTTGATTTTTCCAGCAGTAAAACATTAAAAATGGTAATTAAATCTATGTCCACATTAACGACCACAGAAGGTGTGTCTTTGAGTTCAAGTTTAAAAGAGGATCTCAGTGGGCGTCCTGAAGACCATAGGTGGGAATGTGGGCATTTCTTTGGAACAGAGTGGACGTGTCCTAACGACCACAGGTGCTAATATGGTTTTGTCTTTGTGTTAATAAATGGATGAGCATCCGAGTGGGTGTGTCCTGAAGACCATATCAGGGAATGTGGATGTGTCTTAGAGCCTATATAAGGAAAAGGATGTAAGTTGGAGTGTCCTGAAGACCATAGGTGTGAATGTGGGTGTGTATTGAGTCTATATATGGAAGAGGATCTGAGTGGATGTGTCTTGAAGACCATAGCATGAAATGAGGATATGTCCTTGTCTGTAGATAGAGAAATGAATGTAAGTTTGTGTGTCCTGTAGGCCATAGGTGCAAATGTGGGTGTGTATTGAGTACATATTGGGAAGAGGATCTGAGTAGGCGTGTCCTGAAGGTAATTGGTTTGTAAAAATAATTTGTAAAAGCCATTACTTTCTTTCATCTGTGATGGATACACGATGCATGTAAGACTTGTTTTATTATTTTGTTGTTGTGAATAAAATGGTTTTTTTGTTCCTTGTACTCTGTGTCATTTTGCAGATCAACGCAACAGATTATGTTTAGCTCATTTTGTGTTCAAGGCAAGATCAAATAAAAGTGAAAATGAGAGAAAAAAGATGTCAACAGGGGAGATCCCCAAATAAGTGGTGCCCTGTTTCTATTACTGCTGCTTGTACTGTACATTTTTACAATTGCATTGCTGTCAAACCGGTATAAATGACATAAATGACACAATGCAGCCATGTTTAAGTCCTCATTTAGAAAAGGTTCTAAAATCTGAAGTTCTTAAGATTTATTTGGTTCTCCTTTGTTTCTACAACAGTTTTTATGAATCAGATTCAGAACTAGAGCCCTTTAAAGATATAAAGAAGCCTTGAACCCTTAAAGAACCTTTTTTTTTTCTTAGTGTGCGGTAAACAGAACATAAGGGTTAAAGGTTAAAGCCTGCTAGCGGGTACGGAAAGGACTGGAATGAAGATTGTCTTGAATTTGTATGATATAAGAGGAAATAGCATGAGGTTAAAAACTCAAACACAAACTAAAAAGCGTGATAAAATATATCTTCCGGGAACGACAGGAATAACTGCAGATGTCTGGCTTTTGTACAAGGAAAGCTCTTTTCTCAGTCAAGAGCACGCAGTCAAATTCGCAGTGAAAGGTCTGGTTAAAATTTTATCAAAAGACAAATAAAACAGAGTGGACAGTCAAATAGTACAGTTAAACATATGTGCACAACCCACCCACCCCCCTCACACAGACACACACACACACACACACACACACACACACACACACTCAGAGTTATTGACAGTACCACAGTGTTTGACTTTACATATTTCTCAGTACACTCAGACTTTGATAAGGAATTGGAGCCAGCTGGAGCTCTTCCATGAGGAATGCATGCAAAATAAAAGCTGCAACACGTAACGAATGACACATGACGTGACGACACTTCCTCACTGAGGAAGAAAGTGTGTAATGATAGATGTTGAAGATACACAATGCAGGATGTTGTGCTTGTTCATAAAGTTACAATAAAAACAGTGGGAGAGATCAGTCATTGGTTTGTTACCTGATTGTGTTCACCTGTTTTGTGTTTAGTTTGGATTAGCATGTCTGTTTATACCCTGCTATACCGGGTGTCTCGTTGTGAAGTCTTTCATGCTTTTGTTGTGAAATTTGCACGATGCCTTGCACGTCGTTTTTGTACCTTTGTCTTCAACAAATCCCCAGCAGCATTTTAAGTGAAGTAAAAGGAGGCTGAAACACAAACATAAAAAAATCTGTTTACATGTACGCCTTCTATAGTTCCAAATTTTCCTGTTTTCCGATTATGGATTATCCTTGCTTAACTTTCCCTACCTGTGTTGGGACCTTCACTTTGGACTTGGATTATGATTCTTGGATTCATCCCAAAAACACATTTAACAAATTTGTGTGCTTGTGTCCTCTCTCTCTCTGAACGTTACACACCTTACATCATAATCGTTTACGAATTTATATTAAGATTGATTCAGTGTTGTCGAATAAACAAGCATGCAGGATCCAAGCTGTCACTGTGATCATGCTGGTCACGTTTCATATTTAGAGCACTGGTTCAGAAAGTGGTCTGGTTTCCTCCTGGGATTTGTGCATGGCTGGGGGGATCTGTGAATTTTTATTTTTACTTTGTTACACTGTTAGAAATCACAACATATTATTTTCAAAGGTTTTAAATGTGTTATTGAGTTTGTACATCTATTAGCATGTTTCACTGGTCACTTGAGTTGAATGGGTTTAAATCCAAAACCTCAATAATTTAAATTCAAGTCTATAAATAACATCAGGTTGGATCTAATATGTTGTGTAAGCAGGAATGTCAGGAATAAAAAGCTGTACAGTGTTGACAAATAGGCAAAATAGGCTATTATGGTACATATTTAAATAATGTGCCTAGTTATCTGTACTAACAGGGTGCGATGGAATTTGTTTTACACTTAAAAATCTATTATCCTGTTTTTTTATTTTTATTTTCCCATTGGCAATCCATGTAAGTTTCTACATACATCACACAATATGATTAGAAAGGATGACAGCTGTAAATAATTCTCCCAAGATGAATACAGTCTTTGCCTGGGTGTTAAACACTGGCCTTAAACATCAATATAATGACAAACGGATTTCAGCAGATTTGATCCAAGCCGCAGGACACGCCTCTGCTTTTTAGTCATTGTTTACCAGTGAACAGTTCGGGAGTCGGCTTTTAAACAAACTGGAAAACGTAGTGCAGATGCTGGGATGGAAAGTAAGTGTATAGCATTCGAGAAAAAAAATTTAAACACATTTCTGATCATATTTGTAGGTTGATATTTTTCAGTCAGCATGGTCAGGATGTGTCTAGCTGCACTGGGCCTGGAGGCTGCGTGTCCTTGTGTTTGTTTAGCTCAGCCATGTAAATGTGTGAAGCACATCACAATTCATTCAGCCATCCTATCAAGATGTTGCTCGTCCAAGCAACACGTCATTGGACTGCATGTCATTAGGCAGAATTAAACAGTGCTGATTTGTCCCTGGCTACGAGCAGCACCAGAGCGCTCAAACATCTGTGCGGAAAGTCTTACCGGAGCCTCGCGCTGGCGTGGGAGAGGAGCTGCATGAATGGGAGGGGAAAAGAGGACAGCACAGGGGCTTCGGCAAGAGAAAGAGAGGAAAAGTTAGTGAGAAACAGATTGTAAACCAAAGTTGGACTGCAGAAAGGTGAAAATGCACCCATCGGCATGAGTGTTCTGATATAGTTCACATGCGACGCTGAATGGGAATCAAACTGGCCTGAGAACTGAACTCGCTAGAGAGAAAGATGGAAAAAAAAATGCAAAGAGGAGGGAAGATAAATAATAGAGTGCAAGAGAGAGATGAAGACAGACAGGCACAGATAGAAGGAAAAGACAGTAAAGACAGGCAGACAGAAAAGCAGATAGACAGGCAGACAGAGAGAGAGAGAGAGAGAGAGAGAGAGAGAGAGAGAGAGAGAGAGAGAGAGAGAGAGAGAGAATTGTAGACAAAATATTGAATAGATGAAGAGCAAAGGTGAAAGGGGAGACAAGATAGATGCAGATGATAGTGTGCAAAGAGAGAGTTAATTCTGGACAATATGAGGTAGAAAGTCTCTATCAGGTCAACTGCTTGACCTGTGTGTGTGTGTGTGGGTGTGGGTGTGTGTGTGGGAGAGAGAGAGAGAGAGAGAGAGAGAGACTAACATTATATTTATCAATATTTATATTTATCAATACTTTCTGCATGCAAATGTTTGCACACCCCATGGACTTAGGGTGCTAAAATGGTACATTTCCGCCACCGTTTCTTCACTTGCCTCAAACAAAAAACAAAAAACACAGTATCACGTTACAGAGAAACCACAGGTGATGTGTAGAGTCATCTGTGGTGACAACCTACAGCTTTAGCTCTACCTGTTACAATGTGCTGACACTGGAGACTCCTTCCATCCAGGTTAAATAAACATCTCCTTACAGAAAACTTCAGCATATGAGCAACTGCAGACCTTTTTAAATCTGGTTGCATAGCGAATTGTGAATTGTGAATGAGCTGTTACTATAGAAACCATAATGTATCAGAAAGAGAGCAGTATTATAAACTTGTGAACTGAATTAAAGCTGGAACTACTGTCAGAGTTGCTGTTACGGAACCAATCCCGAGCCTTTTCTTGTGTATACGCGTCAATAACCATGTGATAAACACTGCAGGTTTAAATCCATGCTTTAATCTTCATTCTGGATGTCACTTTCGATCATAAACAAACGACAGGTGCCTTTAGAGTCCTCACTGTAGCCTTTAGTGCTTAGACATGATCACTTCAGAATAAACAACAGTCTCTATCAGTAACACACAGATCATTCTGTCTCGTTCTGTCTCTCTCTCACACACACTTTCTCTCTCCTTACCTCGTCTGTGACGCTACTCAGAGTGACGAGATCAGCTGCGTTTAATGGTAGATCATGTCAATTCAGAGCTGAGGACAAAGGGCTAATCAATGATGTGTACTGATGAAAAGCCACTGAGATATGATTGTAAATATTTGGAATATTTTTTAGGATAATGATTGCTGACACTGTTGCAGGGTCTTCAGGATCTTTGGCTCAAATAAAATGTAGACTGTCAACATAATTAATTAAAACTATTTAAATCGATCGAATAATTTAGCCAGTTGTATGCATGTATTTGCGGTATATGTGCCGATTATTTTTTATAGCATATTATATTATATTTTTCTCACCATGTATCCTTGATGATAAACTCAGCTGAGGCTGAGGGTGGGGACAGGTTAAGGTAAAAAAATAAATGTATAACATAATTGGTTAGTGGGTTTTTTTTCCTGCTCATGTGTGAATAGTAAGGCTGTAAATGTTGATATTATTGAATCTGCTATGATATGATTTGATTTATTATCCTCTGCTCGATTACTGTGACAACTGTTCAAAATCTGGATTAATTCAGGGATGATGATGATGATGATGATGATGATGTAAAGAAGGTCAATTGTTTTTTAAATATATCAGAGTTAAGGATAAATCATCTTTCTATCCTATTGAAAGCCACGTATGTGTGTTTTGCTTGTTTTTCATAATAATCAGCTGCGATGCATGGATCCCAATCGTCTGCTCATCGCACCTTTAGGTCACACTGATGTTGTCAAGTTGATTTTTTTTTAAGTTGTGCTGATAAATTGTGCACAAAATGACCAAGAATTCAAAGAAACAAGGTCAAAAAGGTCAGTTTTGATTTTTATGTTTAATTTACCTATGGGTATTCAGTTAGTGGAATCAAATTTAAGTCCATACAGTGTGATTGTTGACTTGTTCAGAGCTATTTTGTCATTTAGAGTCATATTGATAACAGCTTTACTTTGTTGTTTTAGTGTATATATTTATTGATATATAGGCTGAAATTAAATAATTCTACTTTTGACTGTATCACACCAATTCTCTTTTTACTATCAGAGAAATATCATGGGACATTTCGGTAAGAGAAACATATTGTATAAATTAAATGCATTATTATAATCAGTAATATTTTCTCAGCTATGCACTAACACACTTTACATGACTCATGAGGTGGTTAAGTAGTTAATGGGTTAAAGCAGATGAATGGCTTCCCTGGGACTGGTATTTAATTTCCCACCCGTTTATCCAGTGTTTATTCAGAGCGCATGACTTAACAGCGCCATCTACCGGTAAGGAAAATGGATCCCTACCAACTTTTGAGACGCAAACTTTTGCTTAAATAAGAAGCTTAAATCAAACTCAAACTCAGGAGTCTATGGAATAATGTACAAAGTCACCAGATGACAAATAACACCATGTTCTTATGTAACACCATGTTCTTTTATTATAATTTGTATTTTTTTTGGCGTGTGTGTATATATATATATATATATAATGTTGGTTTTACATTTGAGACGTATTTCAATAACAATAACAAACATTCATATAACATTTGCAATATGGCGGCTGTTGTATTTTGGTTTTTGTTTCTTTTAAAAGTGCTTTCTTTTCCTTGCTGTAGCCTATATTTCTTTTTTAATGCGGAGAATTCAAAACATTTCTCTCAATGATGATGATGATGATGGTGGTGGTGGTGGAGACAAGTTAAAAGGCACTGAGCTTGGAGTCTCCTACACAAAAACAAACAAACGAAAAAAGAAAATATGGGCTACACAGCACTTCACAGCAAAAATCATGCGAACAACCATTGCATAGAGGCACCTTTTTCACATTTCATCTCAATTCTGCTGCATAAATACAAAGTTTGGACTGTAAAAAAGCTCCCTCGAATTCACGCACACACACACACACACACACATATACATATACATACACGCGCGCGCGCCCTCCACATCAGTACCCGAGCAGAGCAAAAAATGTGCTTCAGTCTCACGACGCATAGTGCATACAAGCTGAAGGGCAGACATCAGAGTTTGAAGCTTTGGCTACGTTCCAAACCGCACATTATCACACTAAATAGTAAATTATATATATATATATATATATATATATATATACAGTGAGCCACTATAAATTACCAGTTATGCAGAGTTTTGACATGGTATGTAGTAGGCGGTTTGGAATGTAGCCTGTTGTGTTCCAGTCCTTTGCTTTGGCATGTCGTTTTCAGTCCATTTGTAGACAAATTCCAACATACAACACCTTAAACATGGAACAGGAATAGCAGTTTTGTTTTGCTTTGTTTTTTCATCAGTGCACTCTTCTGGGGAAGCCTTGTGCAGTTCTTACAGTGAGGGCACATTTTAGACATTTAGGCCCTAAGCAAAGTTGGTACTTTTTTATATACAAACTGCTGCTGAAGTGAAGTCATAAGTCATGCCCTACAGGAGCTGCGCTGATACGTTTAGCACATTCTTAACATGGAGGACGCGAGTCCAAAGAGGAGCTTATCGGGTTTTTTTTGGGGGGGAGGGGGGGTACAAAAAAGGCACGTGTAGACGGCAGCTGCCTGGCTTCTGTATAGAAACAGTTTCAGTAATAATGATCTGTGACATTTAGGACATATCCAGCGGACGCTATAGGAATAGCACGACATCAGGAAAAAAAGGAAGGAAAAAAGAACACAAAGATGAAGAAAATAGAGTCTGTCCTGTTAGGCGCAGCCGCCCATAGCTTTGACGTACGAGCCATCAGGCAGCTGCCGGAAGATGCCCCTCAAGGTCTCGAGCTCGCGCGTGAGGTGCTCGACGCGTTTGCGCAGTCTGTCGTTGTCCGAAGACAGCTCAATAACTTTTTGTTGCGTCTCGGCGTTGCGCTTCTTGGCCTTGTCGCGGCTCTTGCGCACGGCCACGTTGTTGCGCTCGCGCCGCAGCCGGTACTCGTTGCTGTTCTTATCGATGTGCTTTTTCATTTTGGGTCTGTCGCCTGTGCCGTCGTTGCCCATCATTTTGACGGCGAGGCCGCCCTGCTGTTGGTGATGGTGCTGGTGGTGCGGGCTGGGCACCGGGGTGGGCGGAGGCGTCGGGTGACCCGGCTGCAGGTGCACGGCGGTTTGCGCGCAATGGGCGATCTGGTACTGCAGGTGCGACAAGTGTTGGTGGTGCGGGTGGTGCGGGTGGTGGTAGGCGCCGGACTGGGGCGCGTGCCTGAGCTCTCCGAGATCGCTGTCCTCGCGCGGCTCTTGCTTGATCGGCACGGGTCTCATGCGCGCCTCGTGAGTCTCGTACATGGGCTCGAGCTTGGACGAGTCGCCATAGCTCGCCACAGCGCAGCCATACGGGTGCTGCGGGCCGGGTGCGCCGACTCCCAGACCGTGGCCATACTCGTAGTCGCCGCCGCCGTTCGCCAACTTGAGCTTCTCGTGACGTGCGCCGCTGCTGTGGAACAGGTCGGCCAGAAATTCGTCGTTAAACGCGCCTGGGTCGATGTACGCACTGATGTCGATAGAGCTCTCGTTCTCGCAGATCGCGCTCAGGTCGTCCTTGTAGCCGTAGGGGTTCTGCGCACTCGGGGCGAGGTTTGTCACCAGGGACCGAGGGGCTGCCTCGTACAGGTTTGCTTGCTCCATGGAGTACCTAAAACCCGCCTGACATGGTGAAGGGCTCCGGGAATCCAGCTTGATCACACACCCAGGGGCAAACTTTAGAGAGAAAAAAAAAGAAATAGGCTAAAGAGTTTTCTGCAAGGCGCAAACCTCTTCCGCAGGGAAGCGGCTCCCGTTGTGGCTGGAAAGCGAAGCTAGAGTCACGGGAAGGCTCAGTTAGAGCAGAGTATTCACCCACCCTCTGTGTGTGTTTGACCTCACATCTGTCGCTCAGTGCTGCTCTGACAGGCTTATATACAGCTTTGGGGGGGCGTGCCCCGGGTCCTAATGCGCCGCCTCAGACGTGTTCCTGACTGCGCTGAGCGCAAGTAGCACTCCACAGCGAACACATAGTTACTTCACATATCCCAATAAAGATGATTATTTTTATTATAAATAGCCTGATAAAGACGATAATGTAATATACAGATATTTTAAATGTAAGTCATTGCGTACAGACTAACTATAGTGTCTTAAACGTTGCTTATCTGATTTTTTTTTTCTTTTTTTCAGATTTAATGATGCACACGAATCTCATATATGCCTTGAACTCATCATTAATTACCTGCTCTTTTATTGTGCGCTCCATCCTACAGAGACAAACCCGGGTTCACCACTTTATGTTTTTTGTCAACACTCATGTGCACTAATGTGCAAAAAGCAAAATAAAAATTCAAAGATGCGTTTGGAAAACTGTGATATGAGGATAGAGTGGTTGTTTTTGCTTTATATGGAGAAAATATGTTCAAATATTTGGCTTACAATATGTGAAAAGAATAGAGTATGAAGAGCTGCGTTAGAGCTCAGACTTTATCTTACACTTCATGTTGGTCTGCGTGGATATAAAGGACAGACAGAAACTGGTAGATAGCCTATGTAATGCATATACCAAAATTAAGCTCGAGCAAATTATCTTGGTTGAATAAAATATATAGGGAAGCTACTTGAACGCACAGGAGGAAAAAAAAAGAACCAGCCTGAAATTAACAAGATTTACTGCTACTTTTTGCTATTTTTAATGAAGATTTAATAATCATAGCAATCATTTATTCGTTTAAATTTCCGTGCACGTGAATTGAAGGCGTTAGTGCGCGACCCTCTGTAACATTTGACATGATGTCCATACCGAGCCATTACGTTTTCTTGTCTTGGCGCACACTGTGGGTTTTTTCTCTCTCTTTTTTCTTCCTTTTTCACCCCAGACACCTAAACCAAACGCTCTATCACCAGTCTCAACGCGCCGGTGGTTGGATAAAACACAACAACGTGACAAAACACACCAGAAACTGCCCCTGGCACGCGCGCTTCTGCACCGATCAGCGCGTGCGCGGCTCCCTCTATTGTCCCAATGCGCAGAGAGAGAGGTAGAAATGAGGCAATCCCATGCGCACAAGTTTAATATTAATTTCCATTTTTAATATCTTGTACGTTAGACCGGTTTCATCAAATATAATATGTTCGGTAAAAAATACTAATAATAATGTAGCTAGTGGCCTATGATTAAATAATTTAGGAACTGTGGGGAGCAACACTGGGAACATGAGAAGCAGGGGAAAATTAAATTATGAACATTAAAGAAAACTCTGCAAAAAAGAACCGACCGTGATGTATTAAAATATTTAGATCTAAATGAGCAAAACGGATCAGTAAGGGTTAATTGGTTCTTTGCTTTCAAAAATAGCTCTAGAACCCGTTCTAACAGGAAAATATTATTCTTGCAGGGTTCTACAGAGAACCTTCAATGGTTTCTCCTCCTCTAGAAGTACAAAATTAAGGGTTCTAAGAAGTTCTAAGTGTGTGTGGTGTTTTAATCTACGACTCTTGTACCATACATTAGATGCAAAATGGTTCTTCAATGGTTCTTTAAGGGTTCGTTTAATAATTAGAAGTTTTTAGCTTTTGAATGACTCTAGAACCCGTTCCAATGGGAAAACAATCAGCTACAGAGAACCTTTAAGGGTTCCTCCTCCTCCAGAAGGACAACAGTAAGGGTTCTGAAAGTTCTAAGAGTGTGTAGTGTGAGATTGTGTATTAATCTGATGACGACAGTCGTGTATCATGCATTAGACTCAAATCAAAAGGGTTCTTCAATGTTTCTTTAAGGGTCTTTAGCTTCCCGTTGCAGGGTTCCAGTAAGACGTTTAAGGATTCAGAGAGACGTGTAGTTTTTGTGTATTAATCTAATACATCATGCATCATACTCAACTCAAATGACTCAGTAAATGACGATTCATAGATTCAGTATTTTATATAGTAATACAAACCATAATGTGCACTCTTTGAATAATTAAGGGTTCTTAGATTACAAATAGGGTTCTATTTGGAACCTTTGTCATATTAAAACAACCTGTTGTAGATTTTCTACACAAATTCTTAAAGGGTTCCTCCAGGAGAACAACCTTAAGTCTTCTCAGTATTAAAGCTTATGAGTCTAATCAGCTGCTACGACAGTAACTCTTTCATCGTATAGCTAATTAAATACAACTCAAACGATTCTCTTTGAATATCGTCTATTTTATGGCTTATAGATAACATTTGCTGATTATGCTGTACTTATTTCCATAGCCTAATAATTCTAGAACACATCATTTGGATTTTTTTATTTCTAGCTATTTTTATTCCAGTAGCCGTGTAATTATCTGAATATTGAATTAATACACTGAAGGGGCAATTTTACAAATTACAACACGTGGAACAAAGAACGCAAGTCGCTTAAAGATGAACAGTAGTCCATCACATCAGGCCTGTGTCTTTATATAGGTGTACTTATAGCCTACATAATACCTGAAAAAGCATGTTGCAGAAAACGCATTCTAAGTTGCATATATTCGAAATAGACTTGGACACTGACTTATGAATAATAATTATCAGTCTTTCATAAGATCCTGGCATTAAACTGAATAAGTTGCGCTGTATTTTTTTGGTCAGAGTTCATCATTTTAATCTTATTCTGTAACCCTGACCTCAGTGTTGGATCGAAAATACACATTTTGAAATGTTTGTCTTCAGTGTAGAGCCCTTACCTGGTATGACTTCTTTTGTGTGTGTGTGTGTGTGTGTGTGTGTGTGTGTGTGTGTGTGTGTGTGTGTGTGTGTGTGTCTGTGTGTGTGTGT
>JAQQZR010000023.1:2737554-2752841 GCA_030068235.1 Notoglanidium macrostoma | reverse complement strand
TGTGTGTGTGTGTGTGTGTGTGTGTGTGTGTGTGTGTGTGTGTGTGTGTATGTGTGTGTATGTGTGTGTGTGTGTGTCACCTGTCGCCTGATGCAAATTAAATCCAAACAGTGATTTTTTTTTTCAACGTCGCATTATGTGTTATTAATGAGCACAATTAGCTAATTGTGTAGGCTAGGCAATAAGGGTTATAAATAGTAATCTGAAAAAAAAACAAGTTCGTTCGACCCTAAATATTTTTGTGCATTGTTTATTACGTGTTTATTTATTTGTTTTATACCTTTAACTTGATTGTATTCCTTATCATTTCTAAAATAAGAGCTTCTGTGCACTCCTCCAACTCAAGCAAATGCATCCTATGATCTCATGGCTGTTACATAAAAATCCCTCCCCCAAAGTACACCGCGTCATTTGATTGGTTAAGTCAGCTGACAATCATGTGCGGTATGTCGTCATCCTCTTAGATACTCCTCTCTGATTGGCTATGCGGACATATTTCCCTACATGGTCAAAGAAAAAAAAAAAAGAAAAGAAAAGAAAGATTTCGCAATACTCCCAGGCACGGCTTAGTGGAACCAAACAATAACAGCTTCTCGGATGCTTCCGTCCTGTTTAGAGGAAAAGGACCTATTTAATCGCAGTACGTGTGGATGATTGACAAGGTTTATACCTTGATAAGGTAAGGAAAGTTTTTATATAATGACATAGGAGAAAATAAAAAGGGGTTTTGTTTAGTTCTGGAAGGTTCCTTTCCTTCGCTCGTTTGCGTGCTAACTGGCTAACTTCATTAGCACCTGATTGCAAAACAGGTTTCATTTTGCTCTTGTTTTATACATAAAATACATTTTATGACTTTCGTGGTTGATAGGAAGGCTGTACTGACGTTTAATTATACTATCTTGTGTTGTAAATGAGAAATATTCGACATGTTACAACAATAGAGCATAAGTTAGCTAGGAATGTGTGTATGTGTATATGTTTATATGTATATATCATGGGGTGACGTCGTCGCCATTGTTAACTCTGGGTACAGTTAAAACACTCTCCCATATTTCTGTTAACGTTAAATTCTCTGTTATATCGGGAGTTTGAGGAAAGCTAGGCAGGTTAGCATGGCTAGCTAGCTAAGTGCTTAGCTAGCGGTATTCCCCGTCATTCCTGTTCAATTACGTATGAAGCAATACTTAGGTAACTGATGTAAGCGTCTTAGCATAGCTTGCTAGCTAGTCTCGTATTAAAAAAAACCCCAGATAAATAGATAGATAGATGAATAAATAAGTATATTGGACGTTTTAACAAATCGACTAACTCACTCGTGTTTTTGCTTGATAAAAAAATTCGCTTGTTAAAAGTTGTGCACGCGCAGAGAGAGTTTCCTGTTCCGTGCCACCAAAAAAAAAAAAACACCCAGGCGGCGGGAGCGCGAGCGCTGATGATGATGATGCAACCGAGAGCAACGCGCTTTACCGATAGGGAGCACGCGGAGAGAGAGAGAGAGAGAGAGAGATCAGGTGGATGTGCTGCTGCTGCATTAAACATTAAACCGTATTATTGATGGTATCCCGTGGCGTGACTCTGCATGAGGCTTTAAACTGACAAGTCGCACAGCCGAGACGTTACCGTCGACTCTAAAACTATTGGTACCCTGCATGAAAGAGCCAGACCTACTGTTTTTGTTTGCAAATGTATGTACAGCACGTTGGCTCAAATGTGCTTTTTAAATAAACTTGCATACTACATCCACAAGAGCAAAATGCAAATAAACCCATAAGTCCAGTTATTATCTCTATAAATACTTTATTTACACCTGATTTAAAAAACTGGTACATAATTAAAGATGGTGAGCAAGTGAGGTGTCTGAAATCCATGGTGGAGCAGCAGGTAGCTTTCCTACTTTCTTTCATTACTCTTTGTTTATTAGTTGGTGTGAACAGCGGTGATTGGTCACTGGGGAACAGTGGTGAGCAGTGATTGGTTATTGGGGAAAATGGTGGTTGGTCGTTGTGGGAGAAGGTGACTGGTGATTAGTTATTGGGAACAGTGGTGATCAATGCTTGGTCAGTGGGTACAGTGGTGGTTGGTCTTTTGAAACAGTGGTGATCAGTGGTAGTTGATTGTCATTGGGAACGATGGTGATTGGTCTTTGGGAACAATAGTGATCAATGATTGGTTTTTGGGAACAGTAGTGATCAGCGATTGGTCGTTTGGAATATCGGCTTACGTAAACACGACTCCGGTTTTTACTCAATAGTGGTGGGTTAGGTGAACCAGCTCATATAACTGGCAGCTGTGATGTAAGCTGGAGAGTGGTGTTGAGTGCAGGAGAGTCACTCACATCTGCTCTTCAGTTCGCTAGAGTCATCGAAGTTGTCTAAAATGTCATCACGTCTGGCAATAGCGTAACGAATTTGGCAACATGCAGAACCAAAATCTTGTACAAATAACTTGGTAGATGTGTAGAACAGCACATCTACAGCATATAAATCAATAATGGTTTAAGTGATTAAAAAAAACAAGGCAAATGCCAAAACTGTGTGTGTGTGTGTGTGTGTATGTATGTATGTATGTATATTTGTGTGTGTGTGTATATGTATGTAATGTGTCATAATATACACTTTTCAAAATTTTTAAATACATTGAAAAATAAATGAAATTTAAATATGCTAAGAAGTATACAAATTAAAACACATTCCTATGGTAACGCATAAGACTAATATTATAAGATCAAGTCATATGGGACTTGTCCAGGTGTGTTTGGAATAATTCTGTGCTGTAAATTGGGTGATACTAACCGATGCATCAATTTTTAAAGGCAGCGATTGAGATTAATCACATCAACAGTTATAAAGTGGTCATTAATGAAAAAAGAACAAATACCTGATATGTAAAACATGATTTATATTTTTGAAATCATGTGTAAGTTTAACAGGCAGGGAAAATGATTTGCCTGTATCTCTGAGCGTTTTAAAATCGTCCGTCTCCAACTCATCATTTGCGAGTTAACCCCAGGCCTGCTATAGTATCGTAGCAGAGTCACTGGTATCGTCAAATATCGAATCGCTGCCTTATGAATCGAAGTCATATTGTTTCATGTCGAAGCCTGATATCTAATGTCTAGTATGATTGTAATATGTTATAGATCGATAAAATTAATCTAATGCTGATAATCCCAAGCTGTGAAGGGAGAAATATAAATGGATTAAAAAAGAATCATTTAAATGGCACTAGTTTAAAAGTAGCGTTCTTCTTGCAGTAATCCAGCAGACCTGGCAACGCTGCACGCGATGACGCTCCAATGACAGTTCCTTCTCTGTTTTTCTTTCCACTAAGGACCGTACAGACGCGCAGTCGCAACCAGCAGCAACCAGCCTTCCGACAGCATTCGGCACCATCCAGCAGCAGGCGAAGGTGCAGACGTGAGCGCAAGAGAGAGAGTGGATCCAAATGAGCAAGCAGCCACAGGAGAAGTTAAACAACACAGATCAGAACGGCGTGAGCGTCATACAGAGCCAGGCTCATAGCACCGTAGCAAACTCTGCAGGAGCTACAGCAGGACTGCAGCAGGTACACACACACACACACCTGCACAGACCGACATGCGTGCCGTCTCATATTAAATCCACTCGTCTATCTGCATAGCACACACATTAACCAGATTGCTGTTTTTTTATTATATGTCTTTCAATATGTCCTCACTTGCATTTGACTGCAACTTGATGTATTTTAATTCGTTTTTATTTCAGTGACGTAAACAAATTTATAATAAGTCCACGAGCTGAAATGATTGAATTTCATTTTCCCAGAGCAGTCTGTTTTTCCTGACGACGTTTATCTTCATCGTCATTATTCCAGAGATTATTCATTCATTCATTATTCATTTATTTATCTTTTATGTTTAGCACCCTCTAATACATACATGACTCACAAATCTCCTAATGTACATGTGTACTACGTTACATAATCACGTTAAAACCTAGTATATATATATATATATATATATATATATATATACAGGCTCAGTCGAACTCCATTTGAGGCGTGTTAAGTTAGTTAGTTAAGTCAGTAAACACTTTACGGGGAGCCACAGACAATACCAGGATCACTTGGCATGTCACGTGTCTAGAAATACTCTGAAACACACGCTTTATTTATGCTTGTTTAGGAAACTGATACGGATTTAATATAGTGTGTGCAAATCATGAAGTTTCTGGAAAACACTTTGGAGCGGCATGTAGCATCTTCTCTGTTCAACCCTGAGCACGGGTTAGAGTATGTTCTCACGTGTCTCAGGGTTCTCTGGTTTCCTCTCAACACCATTACACAATATCACGCAACATAGCCTACTGCAGGTTCATCCATATTTGATTAGCAGTGAGCTGGCAATGTGATGCTTACACGGTGGCGCGTTGGTGTGTTTAAAGCCCGTACTCATGGATTTTCTAGAAGCATAATTCTACCTGTAGCCTGATTATCATTATAAATCTAAACGATGGATCCAGAAAGTCTCTCTCGCATGCTTACGGATTCTCCTAATAGCAAGTGTGAGTGGAAATAAAAAAAACAATTGCGCTTGTATGACAGCGGCCAAAATCGGTCACGTCCTTTCTGTAATGTAAATTTAAATGAAATATAGCGCACTCTCTCCTCTCTTTCAGGTTCCTCAACTCGTCCCGCTAAGCCCCGAAGGAGGTGGCAAAGCCACGTCACCCAGCAAGATGAAGAAGACGCTAATGGACAAGAACAGCGATGAATACAGGCAGCGGCGCGAGCGCAACAACCTGGCCGTGAAGAAGAGCCGCATGCGCAGCAAGCAGAAAGCGCAGGACACACAGCAGCGCGTCAACGAGCTCAAAGAGGAGAACGAGAGATTGGAGGCCAAGATCAAGCTGCTCAGCAAAGAGCTCAGTGTGCTCAAAGACCTGTTCCTGGAGCACGCGCACAACCTGGCCGACAACGTGCAGCCTGCTACCGCGGCAACTGTCGCCCCTGGAGACCTCTGTAACACCAACAACAGCCAGTGAGATTGAGTCACTCATTAAGGGTGGCAACTCTGTACTATAATATCTTGTTTAACCTTTTCTTAAGGAAATGGAAAATTTCCTAATTTTTTAGACCATTTGCATTTCAGAAGAATGACGCTTTCCCCTTAGGCAAAAGCTAAAAATACAATAGTAATAATTATTATTAGCACGCTGGACTTTAAAATGAGTACAGAATGGTTTATTTCCCCAAGTGAAACATCAGAAGCGCTGCACGAGTTTGGATTGGATTCAGGTGTTTTGCTCTCAGTTCATGGGTTTTACGTGATCCCTCACATCTTTATTCTTACACTCAGATATTGTTCTCAGTCTGACGCGGTGTGTAAATAAGCGTGGAGGGAATGCGGAAAAGCATTAGCGCAGCTTAGGAATGCCGTAGGTTTTGGTTTAAGACTACAACGAGTCACTAGAGCGAGATGGTGGTGCTGTTTTTGAGGCGGCTTTTCGTGAAAGCCTCGCCGAAGGTCCCTGGCAGCTTGTCAGACGCGTAAGAAATGCTCCAAGCATGTCCGGGCAAATCGTTCCCGGGTCCCACAAGGAGAGGGCAAAGAAAAGAGATGGAAAGGAGACAAAAGGAGCAGTGTACTGGAAACAGATGGATTTAAATTATACCCAAGGGCTGTTTTTAAGGGGATTCCCCTCCTTCTCCTTGTATGGTACCATTATCAGAAGGGCTTTTGGTTTAACTTTAAAAGGTGTTCTGGAGACAGAGATGGACGTGCACGATGTTGGAAATTAGATATTCGTGTAAATTTGATTGACGTTCAGCCTTGGTGAGATTAAATTGCAGGGGTGGACAAATCAGTAGTCCAGGAGAGTAAATAAATACTGTTCTAAGCTTATTATTGACTTTCATGAAACAAAATTTTCATTTGGTACGTAGTTATGTTTAAACGTAGTGCACTTGGTGTGAAACGTCTCCATTCGGTAGCTATAGCGAACCACTTGCTGTGCTACATGCATCAGCCATTACACACTCTGGCTGTCAACAGATTATTTACTAGACTTCGTGATTACCGAACATCTCATCTTGTTCCTATAGTGTTAACCATTGACCTTCTTTTGTGTCAAGGGTGCAAACACAGTGCGCTACGCGAGCATAATCACGTCGATCGATACTCTTAACGCGCTTAATTAGAGAGCTATACCACCATAGGTTATTATATTACCACTTTATAGGTTTCCAGGTAAGCAAAACACGGGATAGGGCAGCACTTTGGAGCTGGTCGACTAGAGGATACGTTTATGATTGGTCGACCCAGTCCCAAATTACATACAGATGTAAATATTGTTTTTTTTTTTTTTTTTGGTTCTGTTTGGAAGAAACGATCCCTTAAGTTGTCCCAAAGAGCAAGAACCTTTCTGTTCTGTCCGGTGTTCTGCTAAATCCGAGCCGGTTCTCAGAGAGCGCTCCTGTTCTGGGACTGAGGAGCCAGACATCGTGGACAGCCCGAGTGCGCCAAGTGTGTTGCATCAGACCGTAGAGCAGACAGTGCTGGCGTTAACAAAAGCCGATAAATTGCACTTGAGCCTCAAACCCTTCTTACAAAACTATCCCTGTATAGACAGACCGAGAGAGAGGGAGGGATGGATGGGATGGGATGCATGCTGTCTGGGGTGTTGGTCGAATAAAAAACAACCCAAACTGATTTCATCACCGTAGCACCCCGTGGTCCGGTCTGTCTGCGCCTCCGTCTCCGTCTGATGTGTGTTTGTGTGTTTGTCTTGCTACATAGCAAAGGCTTAGACACCGAGGCTGGACTCTTGCTGACTCATTGATTAGGCTTCTGAAAAATACAGAAACTTGCGGCGATTGAAAAAAAAAAAGTATATTCGTTTCGCATAATCGTTTGTTTTCTTTTTGCTTTCTCGATTCTCTGACAGCCAAAATCTTTATAGCATTTCTACACTGACTTTTTGTACCTCAGGCTTATGCCACTAAAGAGACTTTAGTGTATTTGTACACCTGTTTAAAAGAAAAGAAAAATACATTTAAAAAAAAACCACATACACATGTAGACAAGGTGACCTAGGTTATAGTGAGAACTTAAGCATCTTTTCTTGGAACCTTTTTTTTTTTTTTTTTTTTTTAAATAAATATTCTTCTTTTTTTCTATATCCTTAGGTTTAAAAGGTTTGAAATAATAAAAAAAAAGCATGATGCATGGTTATAGCACTGTTCAGGAAAAAAAATGCACAATGTGTTATCAGATTAGGCTTTGAAAAGGGAGTGGAGTGAAAAAAAAAATCAAAGAAACTATTATGTTGTCCATGTTATGTTCCTCAAATATTTGATTAGCATTTTTGCTGAAGTATGAGCGTTGCTGGCCAACTTGCTTTTTTATATGAGACGGGGTTATTGTGCATTGTAAATTAAAATTGATTATAAAATGTCAACACTGTGTGGTGGTTTTTCTTTTTTTTCGCTCCAGCTGTATTCTACTGTGTATTTAGTTAAAGGATTTTTTTTTCCTCATAACGGCGATCACAACGCCGTCCACACCAGCACGTTATTAGTTCCTGCGTTTGCCCGTACATCGTGTACAGTGTCTGCTTGCGCTCTGCGTCATCCACCATTACAGACAATATTGTCGGTATTAACAACGTCGCTGTACGGTGATGTCGAACAGATGTACACGTTCGCGCCCGTAATGTGTGAAGAGTAACGTCACCGTAGCAGTATCGAGGAGAAGGGTTTACACACGTCCTCACGTCTTCCAGTGTGTTTAACTAAACCTTACTTGACCTATTTATTAAGCAAACAATGAGAAACGGTGCACAGTGAGCACGAGGCCGCTTCAGCACACAATCTTATCTCATAATTCTGCACACCGGTGTGAACCAGTCTCACTTTTATTAAATAATGATTAACATCATGTTACTCTGTTTGATGGAGCACTCAAGATCATGCTCAAGATTCTCTCTCTCTCTCTCTCTCTCTCTCTCACAAATAGCTTTATTGGCATGACCAGTATCTAACAGCCAGCGCTCAGGACTTAAGTAAAATAAAGGAAGTCAAAAAGCAACAATGATCATTATTAGTGGAAAAGATCATTTATGTATCTTGTTTAAATGCATTTATAGACATAACACAAATGGATTCACACACACAGATACTTTTATATATACTGTATAAAACACCTTCTCGCTCTCTTTTTTTTTTTTTTTTTCTTTTTTTCTTTTTCTGTCTCTATCTCTCCCTCACTCTGTCTTTCTGCTTCTGTGTGCATCTTCTCTTTGTCGTTTTCTGTCTTTATGTACTGTATATGTCTCGCTCTTTCTGTCTCTCTTTCTACATTTCACTCTGTCTCTCTCTCTTCCTCCTGCTTCCCTGTCTCCGTGTGTGTCACTTTCTCTCCTTGTCTGTGTGTAGGTGGGTTTCTCACTCTGTCTCTCTGTATACATCTTCTCCCTCTGTGTCATTCTCGCTCTCCCTCTCTATCTGCTTAGTGTGTGTGTCTTTCTTTCTCTGTATCTCTCTGTCACTCACTCACTCTCTTACACATGTGCATATCAAAATGATGAATATACCGTAAAGCTCCCATGCAGAATCTGTCTGTTATGAAATACACTGTTCTGTGGGTTCAGGATTGCAGTGTTTTTAAAAAGATTACAGATGGATCTATCATGTTTTTAATTTTCAGCTATACTGAGAGTACAATCACACCTCAGTCAGTTACAACAGGAAACTCCCCTGATTCAACTAATCCACTAATTAACAGCCCTTCCTGAGTCGATTCAGGTGTGTTCGGAGCAGGTAAATCGCCAGGACTAAGTTTGTGTGTTTCTGAAATCCTCTAAGCAGCCGAGTCGGCTCTGCACACTTCTGCTGGCGAGTTATAGAAAATACCACTGGTAAAAAGATCTCTAACTCCAAAACAGTTCTTTTCCTAACCTTTGACTTTTCATTTCTTGCTGATGTGGCCCAAAGCAGAACCTCTTTTAAAAATGAAAATATAAAAAAAAAAAAAAAAAAAAAAAAAAAATCTTTCTAGCAGTTTGTGATGAAACTGTGAAGTGAGAAAACAGACCCAGATTTCGAATTTCACTTCCTGTATTCACAAAAAAACAAAAAACAAAAACAGGATTTATTTTTGTACTGTTTCATTTAATGCTGTGATTCATAAAATGAGAATTTCAGCATTGCATGATCAGAGTGATTTCTTGCAGAACTCAACTTCCTTGTAAGCACAGTTGCCATGAGGCCGACCTCGGAGCACACAGTTACCTCATCAGGCTGTGAACTGGCGTGAGCTGGTCATGTATTAAACGGTGATTAACGCCTGGCTGCTTTGTTTGATTGAGCACTTGGTTTATCAGGTGAGTTCCAGGTCAAGAGCTCTCTCTCTCATTCTTACACAATGTACTTGGACCAAAATTAGAGGATAGGAATGCTTCAAACTCCATTAAAGGGCCTCATCGAAACTATGAACAGTGTAAAACGAATTCTGAGATTACAGGATTGTTGGGTGGAGAGGAAAATCCTTGTTCATAATTCTTGGAATGATTCCCCAATGTTATATTTCCCTTGTTTAACTGCAAAAAAATACAAATCTATGATTTTATGAAAATATCCACCTCTGAGGATACATAAATCTATATGGACTCATTTCCACATTTTTAACACAAGACTGGATGTGACATTTACAATCAACGGTTTATGGATTTATAGATTTACCAGTGGGTCTGTGAAATTATGTGGCTGCATTGCATAAAATTGTTGGTTTGGCTCCGCCCCCTCAGCTGTCTTACCCGGCTTGGCTGTACATGACTCCGCCCCTTAAATATTTCGTTTAACCTAAACCTGTGGGCCTGTTTCAGCTGTATAATTCTACTGGTGATTAATAAACATAACCGTAACATTGTAAGCTCAAAATTGTTTTTGTTTTTTTTAAATCACAACATGAAAATTTGTAAAGAAATAAATTAGCATGTGTGGGTGGTTCCACTATTGGGCTACCACTTAGCCTAATAAATTATGCTTTATTCGATGTATGCTTTATTCAAATATCAAATATGCCAAATGTAGTTGACCAGCATACATGCAAATGGTTATTAGCTCATTCTAACAACTTACATAAAATCAATTTTTTCTTTAGCAATTTACTTTCAGTCTGTAATTCTTTTTGTAACTATGCTATACTTTCATCAGTCAGTATCACAATGTTGTTAAAAATGGACACGACGGAGTGAGAGAAATTTTCTTTCCATGATCTTCAGGAAATTTGGACGCCACAACGTTCTGTAATGATAACGCGATACGATGCAAAGTAAAACAACGTGTAAAATATTTTTATTATAAAATTTCAGGGTAAACTGTATTTCTATGGGGCGGGGCTAGCGAAAATGCTGCTTTCTACATGCTGTAGATTTTGTAGGTTTTTCTGTTTTACGTTAATCATCTAGTTTGTTGTTCAGGACACTTTATCTGTAATTAAAATATATTTAACCTGTACATACATCTATGAATAATACTGACAGGAAAATGGCTCTATAATAATAATAAACCAATATCTAGATTTCACTTCTAGAATGTATGACTGTAAATTTCGTCACTCCAGTAAAATTTGGCTTAAACAGCAACTCATAAAACGTCTGATTATGGGCTGATGAGATTAATTAGACATGTAAGCACTATAAAACAATAAAATGCGGGACAAAGATTGGGAAATGCTGCTTCAGGAAGTTAAAGGCTAAACCTCATCCTATAGCCACATTCTTCCTCCGACGTGAACCTACACTGATTCAAACCATCCCTGAGTCTTAAATCTTCAGACTGAATGTTCAGAGACATTATCTAAATCCATTCATTTCCTCCTTGTTTCAACATACACATTCACAATTCATATTTTATCTCAGCTTAACACACAACACATTTGTAATCCGCTTATCAACAGCATGTCCGAGAAAGAATTAAAAACGCTGGATCATTTTAAACAGGTTGTCGAAGATGGAAGAAGAGGGTAAAGTGCCCGGGAACAAGAGCAGCTACTGTTCTGTTCCTTAGCTTATGTCATGAATTGAGGTTATACCACAGTGCTGTTGAAGGCTCAATTCTGATTGGTTGGAAAGAGTTGATTAATTTTCAACAACATCAGCTCTGACCATACATACTACATTTGCGTCTATAGTAACAGCTCATTCATAGGGACGTCTATGGTGAATGCGCCAATTAAACAGATTTAAAGAAAAAAAAAATCATAGTTGATGTGAAGTTTTATGTAAGGAGATTTTTATTCAGCACTTATGGAAGGAGTCTCCAGTGTAAGTGCTATATACCAGTCAGAAATAAAGCTGTCTTATGGAAATAAAGAAGTCTTATGAACTTCAATAGAAAGAAGAAAGAGATTCTAGCGAAGGAATGACTGTTTATAGCTGCTATAACATAAGTGACAACAGGAACTAACTTTCATGGAGGTTTCGCAACAGGAAATGTACTAACTAATAAACTACTAAAGTATAACTTTAGTAAACTAACAATATTACTAGCTTAGCATCACTATAACTGTAGCATAAATAAAATTAAAACATTTATAACAACTATAACTACAGCTACAACATAAGTATAATTATAGTATAAGCACATATAATATATATGTGCTTATACTATATAAGTATAAGCTATATACTATACTATATACTATACAAGTACAACTATAACATAACAAAAACTATATGGCTATAACTAACATCATAACTATCACAGGATTAAAACTATAGCCGAACTATAACTACAACATCGCTAAAACAGTAACTATAGCAGAACTATAACTACATTATTAAAAGGATAACTATAACAGAATTATAGCCACAACCTAGCTAAAACTATGACTATAGAAGAATTATAACAACATAGCTAAAACTTTAACCAGCATATCTCTAGCTACAACATAGCTAAAACTATAACTAGCATATTTATAAGTACATCTAAAACTATAACTAGTGTAACTATAACTACAATATAGCTAAAGCTTTAACTAGCATATCTATAACAATTGCATCGCTATAATTATAACATCTCTGGGATAACTATATCAGAACTGTAGCTGAAACTAGAGCAGAACTATAACAACTAGAACTACAACGTAGCTATAACTATAACTATAATCATAGCATAACTCTAACGGCAACATAACTAACACTTAACTATATTCAAATAAAAAGTACCACATTGTTATTTATTTAATTACATTTCCACATTTGCCAAATTGGCAAAATTAAGATTGCTAACAGTAATGCTGCTCCATCTCCGCACCGTCGTTGATTATTTTCGCATCCTCGAGTGTTTTGTTCCTCACGTTTAAGTAAAACTCAGATGCACATTGCAGATATCTTGCATGTAGTAATGAATATTAATCACTTCTGCCCCCAGATTAGGTCTAAACCATAAGTCTCAGTTAAACACATCCCATCACAACTCCTCTCACTACGTGTGCATTTGTGGTTTTTGGTTTCTATCCATCTTTGTGGTCTTTTATCACATGAGTAATACGTTATGTCATTGCATGTTTAGTTTAATTTCTAATAGTCTAGAGCAGAAATAACAAATTGCAATCATAAATAGCAAAAGGAGTTTTGGAGGTGAGTAAAGAATTTGATATAGTGTGAGAACAAGAGAACAGCTAATAGGTTTGTGTGTGTGTGTGTGTGTGTGTGTGTGTGTGTGTGTGTGTGTGTGTGTGTGTGTGTGTGTGTGTGTGTTGTGCGGGCAGGTTCAGCATGGTAATCTGTTCAGCGAGATAAAGAGGTGTGACGTATCAAGGTTTCCCAGCACAGCAGAAAGAGAAAGAACACTGTGAACTTCACGAATCTCGTATCTCCAGTCCTCTCCCTCTCAGCTGTTTGCACAAAGTCAGACCTTTAGATTGGATGTTTGATGTTAAATATCTGATGTTGGTCAGATTCTTTCAAAAGCAAGTGTGAGGGGGAAATGGTATCTTCTTCGGTTCTCTTGATTAGGTTAAACTTTCTGACATTTTTTGGACGTCTCGGAGTTTCTTTCTCCTATCTGTCCCACTAGATATGAAATATGACTCTCTGGAATGGCATTTAGTGACTTCACAGAAAAGCTGACTGCATTCAATGCATTCTTCACTGCAATAAACACAACCGTAAAGGCTTCACAACTAGAACAAGACAATTTCACGTTTGAAATGACTTAAAATGTCTTGAAATATGCTTAGTAATCAAATGTTTGTTTTTTAATAATCTGACAATAAGAATTACTAGATAATGTTAAATTTTTCATTACTTGTTGCCATTTTCTGGACTTATCAGCTGCTGCTTGAGGCTATTGCAAATAACGAAGGTTCTACTAGTTCCTGAAATATAAACAGCTCTCGATTTGAATGGGTGAGAAAAATTATAATTCGTACAACCATAAATGTTAATAAAAATCCGTAAATGTTTTAATAAGCACCCCACCTTCTGACCAATCAGAATCCAGACATTAAAAGCAGGTCACGAACTGGTAAAATGCTTCCATTGTAGAACTTTTGACTATCCAGACTTCTTTTAATGTAGTTAGATTTTGACTCCTACTAAGGTATTATTACTTTAATCCTCCTTTTCTTTATTAACTGAGGTTTCAGACATTTCCACAGCAATTTAATGGCATTTGGGAAATCTCATATGACAATCAAGCCAAAAGCCTATTTAAGTAAAGCCAAAAGGCTTTTAAGTAGAAGTTTGTTTTTATACTTCCAACATGACAATGTTGAGGCATTATGTTTTTCGGTTGTTCTGTCCATCCAAACAAGATTCATTTTAGTGCAACAGCGTAAGAACAAATGAACGAATCTTTGTAGGATCAATAGTCATTGTTACCAGGAGATGAACAGATTACCTTCTGGATTTAATCCAAACAGAGTCAAGGTCACTGCAAGGTCAAATGTCTGAAATAGTTTTTCTTCAGTAGATTCCTTTCTGTCCACTATATGTGCACTATATGGCCAAAAGTATGTGCACCCCGACCATCACACCAACATGTGAATCTTTCCTAAATTGTTACCACAAAGTTGAAAACACACAATTGTATAGAATGTCTTTGTATGCCATTCACTGGAACTGTGAATTGAAATCACAATGCGCCGTGTAACAAAGTCAGCTCCACGAAGACACAGTTCACTAATGTTGGAGTGGAAGAACTCAAGTATCCTGTACAGTTTTCTGTGACATTTGACCTTGCTGTGACCTTGACCCTGATTTGTTCTTCTTATTACACCATACGTTGCACCAATGAGAATCTCAGACAGAAGCAGAGATGCACGGATATCCCATAAAATACATAATAATATACGTTTTCTTGTGCTACATCCGCAACCCTCTGCTTGAATCCCCATTTTCTCTGAAAGAATTTTTATGATTCAATCACTTAATATAAGGATTTCCATTTACACATGTTTTCCAGTTGCTTGGTGAAGACTCAGGCCATCAGTTAATCAGCTGTGGGCTGAATGTAAAAATGCGGAAGGTGAAAAAAATCTCAGAGAAGAGCTATAAAAGGAGCTGAAAACTTACGTCACAGAATTGGTGCTTAGCCGGGAGTCAGAATAGCTCTCCTCCCAAACTTTATTGCATATCTTTATCATGGCGATGTTTAATAAAGCTGTCTCTATTCATTATCGCAGCCTCAGATGAAGTTCAGATAACATTTTAGTAGCCATTCATGCAGAAACGCCGAACCGTGATCATTCCAAAGGGCTCCCAAACCCTTTTTTTTCCTTCACGACTGTAATAAATTTAGTGCTTTGCTATGGACGATGTCACCGACGTGTTCAAGGCTGTAGATTCTGTGTCACTTCTGCCAGCTGGAAAGGCGAACGAGCCAATATAGGCAAGATAATAAAGTGCTGAATCAATAGCAGGGTAAATTCCCGCTGCTGAGGCTACAGTTCAGATGTGCAGCCGCCCAGCAGTACATTAGTTAATCAGTGACTTGCTGATGTCAGCGTCGTTCTGAGACCAGAAGAGGTGGAGGTAGACACAGAAACAGACAGACAGAATAAGTGCAAAGTATATCTGATCTTCTTGAGGGCAGAACATGTACTCTGACACATCAATCTCTGTCTGATCTCACTGCAACCTCACATGCACTCCTACACGTCGCTGTTACTATAATTATCACTCGGCCTTTCAACATGGAGGTCCACAAATACGACCTGATCTATGATTCATCTGTGTGTGTGTGTGTGTGTGTGTGTGTGTGTGTGTGTGTGTGTGTGTGTGTGTGTGTGTGTGTGTGTGTGT
>JAQQZR010000023.1:2657432-2673558 GCA_030068235.1 Notoglanidium macrostoma | reverse complement strand
TCGGAAGGATCGGGTTCAGCGGGGTGTATGAGAAACCCGATCTGGCCACGCTCCATACCGTCCATGAGCTGCATGTGTTGAGCATTCCCTTCGAGAACCTCAGCATCCACTGTGGAGAGAAGAACACTTTGGACCTGCAGGTCATTTATGAGAAGATTGTGAGAAACCATCGTGGAGGCTGGTGTTGTGAAAACAACCTGCTCTTCTCCTGGGTGCTGAAAGAGATGGGCTACAAATACACCACGCTGGCCTGCAAAGTCTTCAACCTGCTCAAAAACCACCCAAATGAACTCAGCCCCTTGGATTCACACCTCATTAACCTGGTGGAGATTGAAGGCAAGCTGTATATCACTGATGTGAGTTTTGGAGTGTCATTCCAAATCTGGCACCCTTTAGAATTGATTGCAGGGAAAGATCAACAGGAACGAGCAGGAATTTTCCGCCTTCTGAATGACAGTGAGACTTGGACGCTGGAAAAGACTGGAAGGAAGCCAGTGGTCCAGAATGAAGTGTTCGCCAACTCCAGCCTCACTGACAAGTGCCTGACAAAGAAGATATACTCGTTTGTGTTAACGCCACGTGAAATTGACCATTTTCTGAACACAACTGAGTACCTTCAGACCAGCCCTGAGTCTCTGTTCACCCAGAAATACATCTGTTCCCTCCAGACCCCCACAGGATTCAGAGCTCTGATTGGTTGGACCTACACTGAATTCACATTTAACCCTGAGGAAGACATAGACATCATCGTGATGAGAGATGTAGCTGACAGTGAGATAGAGACTGTACTCAAGGAAAAGTTTAATATCAATTTATGTAATAAGCTGATACCAATAACCAAAAAAGTTTCATATAAAATGTAGGATACAGTGTGCACATTTTTGTCACACATATCTCTACTGACATAGATTTACCACATTTTATGTGAGTTTAATATATGGAATATTAAATGTCTATGTTAAATGTAAATGTTCCGTGCACTTTAGGTACTATAGTATAGAACCTTAGGTATGATTAGACATACATGTAGCTTGTTGCTGTGCACAGATTGAGAATGTTACCTGAGAATGCTCCTCCTACCCTGAGAATGCTCCACCAGCCAAATAATATGTGCTCTACACTGTTACCATTTCCAGTGATTGAGTGGCAAAATTCAGGCTAACAAAATTTGTGCAAGTCAATTAACGGGCTAGTCAGTAATCATATACAATACCAGTCACTAATTTGTGCACAAACTAAGATTTTCTACATTTTCAATGTTACTTAATTTTTACCAAAGAAATCTAGCCACTCTGTATTCTTTGCTAACAAATAATAAATTCACATTCACTGTTACTTGGTTCTTCATTCTTCATTTGAAATGACCACTATGTAGGATTCAACCATCTAAAAGCCCCTCCCTTACCCCTCCCTTTCCAAGCGTGTATTAGAGCATACGGTGGGCATCAGGTGTCTGTAAATACTTACATTCACACTCCTTTGCTTTTTCCGTGCGAAATAATAAGTATGATCCTTCATTATTCACAATTTGTCTTCTCAAATTTATTATCCAGCACCAGCAAACACTGATTCCTCTTTTTCTTCTTTCTTGTCTTCTTTTCTTCTTCTTTCTTGTTCTCCCGGTGGCTCCTTCAGGATTCACGCTGCCACTTGTAAAATTGTGGAAGCCGCTCTCTAGAAGTTTGTCCGTTCTGGTCTACTGTAGCATCCCAACATGGCGGCTCTGTAGAGGTGGACCCACTCCCTATGTAGATATAAAGGGCTCATTCTAAGCTTACGAAAACACAATGATTCGTATACATTACACTATTATACACTATTTAGAACATACTTATGATTTCCATAAGTATATTATGGAATATATATGTACTCCGTTTCTGTTAAAATATACCCTCAAAATCCTACCTAGTAGACCTTTAAACCCTCTTTTTGGAGATATTACATTTTATAAGCACTAAAAGCAAGTAGACGTATTCCTTCACAGATACTCACAGTCACTGTTACTTTTTGTCTGTGTTCTTGGTAGAATGTTTAGTATCCTGTAAATGCTTAAAATTTTCATTCATAACCAAAGATGAATTCTTTGTATAAGAAATAATTATTTAAGAAATAAATGATAATCTATTCAGATAAAACTCTTCTCTATTATATTCTAAGTGAACATCTTTTATCATGTCCCTTTATTTGCAATTTGATAGGCCATTGTTTATGGCGGATACCTAGTATTCAAATTAGTCACATAGCGACTTTTTTTTTAGCTTCCTTCAGCTACTTTCCCCTGAAAACTGGCAACAGCTGTTAGAGCGCGAGTGTAATGTGTGCTGAGTGCTTTTCATGAGTAAGTTATATAAGTAAATAAATACTTATTTGGAAAATGTTGAACGCCTGTGATGTTAAATATTAAACCATTAAAAACGTTGACGGTCATGCTTAATTATGCGCATATGTTTAAACGTTATTGTTTGAGTTTCAGTATGCGCATTAATGTGCATTAGTGACCGCCTTGACTGCACCCGCGGAGCTTTAAAATGTTACGTAATCAGGTTTTGTCCAATGAGAGCAGGGCTTTCGCTTGCGGCGAAGCGAGGCCTGGGCTGTAAGGAACCGGGTGCAGAGCGATGAACTCTCTAGAACAAGCGGAAGGTATTAGAAATTAAATATTTTTCATGGCGCTACGTAAATTTGAGAGCACTTTGTCTACCGGATGTCCACGTTTGAGTGAAATGTTGTTATTTTGTAATGATACCGGATAGTTAACCGCTGTAAAAACAAGCTAATCCCACACAGGTAGCGACAAGCTAATCTAACTAGCTGGTAAAAATCTAGGTGGTGTTGTCATGGAGACGTTTAGACGGATAGATATAATGTTAGCAGTGAGTGTTAAGAATTATAAGTGACTCTGACATTGCTGTTTGTAGGTCAGGGGTTGATTTGGAAAGAATGCAAGAGATCTGTTAATGTTACAGCATGATAACATGGAGTGTGTGTGTGTGTGTGTGTGTGTGTGTGTGTGTGTGTGTGTGTGTGTGTGTGTGTGTGTAGTTGGGTTGTTGGTTGTTTGGTTGTTGACCCTCTGTTATATCACCTCAACTTCTTAACAATTCCTTGTTGAAACCCTGGATAAACTGACAAATAATTCACATGATGTGGAATAGAACACTGTCATGCTGTTCTAGGAAAATAATCAATGACAGTGCTGTGATGAAGATGAAATGGTGTTATTGCTACAACCTGAAGCTGATAATTTCCCTATACCATCACACCCTGAAGTGTTTTATTCCATTTACACCACAGCGACCTACCAGCGATTAGACTACCTTTTTAAAATATGAATCACATCATTTTTTTATCTGTTTATAGTTCACTTACATCACTTACGTTATAGCAGCTATAAAAATCATTCCCTCACTACCCTCGCTCTTCTCTCTCTTGAAGTAAATAAGACCAAAAGCATAAAAGTGTAGACTCCTTCATCCTGACGTCCTAAGCTCTGACACTGGAGACTCCTTCCTTAAATGTGAAATAAACATCTCCTTAGACAAAACATCACTTTAACTTCAACATTTTATTATTAGTCTCGTCTACAAGTCCATGTGAACAAGCCATTACTATAGTGTGTATTAATATAAACCTATGACTTGCTGCTGCACTGCTGTCAGAGCTGCCGTTATGGAAAATTAGTGAACACCTTCTGACCAATCAGAATCCAGAATTTAGCACCACTGTGGTATAAATGCATTAATTTGTACACAAATTTAGTGTTATGGATATTACTTCATTACCACAAGTAACAAAATGGTCAAATAGTCTATAATGTTATATACAGTAGGAGGGTAATAATGTTGATTCCTATATTCTTCTTTTTCCTTTTAGATCTGAAGGCTTTCGAGAGGAGACTAACGGAGTATGTGTCCTGTCTGCAGCCAGCTACAGGCCGGTGGCGAAGTGAGTCGCGCCATCTTGTTTTAATTTTTACAATTATTATGTTTTTTCCACATGCTTTATGAAGTGGAACAAGAAAGCTGTGCGATTGGCACTGGTTTCTTATATAGTACTGATCCAGAATTATTGGCACCCTTTATAAAAACAGATCTAACAGGTTAAGAAAAAAATGTCTTTGCGGTTAATTTGATTATTCTTACACCTACCGTGTCCTGAAATCAGTCCTTGGAAGAGGTTTTGCCTTTTCTTATCTGTGCATGGAGCAAAACATAGTTCCATCCTTTTTCGGTCAGGTCCGCTTCAGCTCCAGTTGTTTTTAACTTCCTAATAATTGTCCTAACATTGGACATTTTCACTCACTTTGATTTTTTTTTATATTATTATTATGTTTTTTTGGTTTTTTTTTTAATGTAGGTGTATATAACTCTTGGCTCAAGAGTCTTATCGAGGGTGCCAATAATTTTGGAGCTGACTCTACTATCAGTATTGATTTTAAGATATACATATCGGAGCAATTCCTAGCTCTCTATTAGACACGTTAATAACCTTCTACTCGCACACACTTGTTTTATTCCAGTGATTTTGATTGTGGTGTCAGTTTGCACAGCGACCGGGGCTTGGAACTGGTTAATAGACCCAGACACTCAAAAGGTGAGATGGTTTACTTAAAGGTAATGTTGAGCTGTTGATCATCTTATCCTTGAGGAGCTAAAGTGATTTCTCTGTCCACAGGTGTCCTTCTTTTCCTCTTTATGGAATCATCCGTTTTTCACCATCAGCTGCATCACTCTCATCGGCTTGTTCTTTGCCGGAATACACAAACGCGTCGTCGCTCCGTCGATGTATCCTTACCAATTAATGTTGCATGCCAATGTTTAAACCAGAATTTGGTCAAATCTATGGAAAATAATATTAATATCAGCACATAAAATTATATGATTATATGCTACGCTTATATAACAGTCATAGTTGTGTGTCCAGTGGACAGGGCAGGCGTCTGTACACCGATAAAACTAATCAGCAGTAGAAAAATCATAAATCCAAGTAAAAACAGCAGTGCTCTTGCTTAGTCCAATTATAAGTCCACTATGTAGTATTCAACCCCCCCGAATGCTCTTCTCTTACCCTCCCTTTTCAGCAAACACTGATTCCTCTTCTTTCTTCTTCCTTGTCTTCCTTCTTTGTTGTTCTCCCGGTGGCTCCTTATGGATTCACTCTGCCACTTGTAAAATTGTGGAAGGCGCTCTCCAGAGGTTTGTTGTTCTGGGCAACATGGCGACTCTGGACCTGCTCCCTATGTAGATATAAAGGGCTCATTCTAAACTTAGGAAAACACCAAGATTCATAGTTACAGATAATTATATACTAGCATACTTATGAATTCCATATATGGAATATCCATCTCTGTTAATAGATACCCTCAAAATCCCACATAGTGGACCACAATCTACCCCAAAAAATGCAGCAGCTAACCTAATTGAACAAAAGTATAACCAGCTAATTATAAAATATGTCCATTTCTTTAAAGCGTTGTGATATTGTCTGTTGTTGGTAGTGCTGTATGTAGTTTTACTTTGTATTCTGGTGACCGTTACATCAACAGGCTACTGAACCTGCCTGTGTACCGAGCAGCTCTAAATGAAAAAGAGCTCTATACTCTTCCTGGCCTCATTGCATTCTTTTAAATATGTTTTAAAGACTGAGGGTTATTTCTAACAGCAGCTCCTGCATTCTTTCATTCCTTGACCCTGACACAGTATTGCTGCACGCTGCCGGACAGTGCTAGCAGAATACAACATGTCCTGTGATGATGTGAGTGAGAAATCATCTGTTGTTTCACCTGTCATAATTTCAAAAACTTTCCTTATTTTTTTTTTGATGACATCTCTTTCTGCTTTGTTCTAGACGGGGAAACTTATTCTAAAGCCACGGCCTCACATCCAGTAGCTGATCTGGAGATGAATGTTTGGAAGTTTTTTTTTGTTTGGAAGTTTTTTTTCCCCCACATCCGGTTTTGTTCGAAGAATATGACTGCTACCATTTTAAAAGCCTTCCCTACACACACACTCTCTCCCAGAGTTTTACTTTACACCATATGTTAAGTGTCTGTATGTCTAATGCTGTTCTTTTATTGTGAACCCCGTGGGAAGTGTTTGCTATTTTAAGCAAACGGTTTAACACGGTAATTATTAAATACACAGATCTCTTAATTAGAGAACTTTATACATCTGAAAGAGACTCTCTTATGACCAGGTTGTGTACCATAAATATCATTGTATAACTACATCTTTACAGATAAGAGTCTTTTAAATTGTAGATACGATTCCCTGAATTTGATTTTATGCATGTATACGTTATTTAAAACCAGACGTGCTGCTTTGTTTTCTATATTTGTAGTGTTTTGAAAGAATATTTCTGATATAAATAATAAAATACCGTCCTTTTTTGTGAAAATGTTGTACACATCGTGTCAGAATGAGTTCCATGGCTTTTTTTGTAAAGAGTCATACAATATTAAATATTCAGTGCAAAATTGTAACATCTAATCAGCTACTTCCAATCCTCCAAGAGTATAAATATCTGGTTATATTAAATTACCACAGTAACAATTATTACCAATTTGCTTCTTTATTCAGTCACGTTGTGCAGACTAGAGAACATTATAATCTAAAATTGAGATAACTGTCCATTTTTCCATGTATAAAACAAATTTCTGGTTTATCAAGCTTTTAAAATAAGTTAAAATATCTTTTTCTCTTTGTACTGACAAGGAAGTCTCCTGCTGTGAGACCTAGAGACTGAATAACCCGAGTGAGATGGAATGAAGTCATGCAGCTCTCCCGAGAACTTCTTTAGCTGGTCAATATGGACATAACCTGTAGAGGAACCAAACAGGAAACGTGTCATAAACCCAACCTGAAAGAAGATCCTAAATTCTAAATGTGTCCGGTTCCAGCTGCAAGTATGTAGAAATCAGGAGTAATTATTTAATTAATAAAACAAATGTACACTGCAAAAAAAAAGAAATTAATTTGAGGAGAAAATTGGTTAATACTAGTGAAATCTAGCATTAAAATAGGTTTAATAATCTCAAATTTGATGACTTGTAATCTTATAGGAAATGCTAGATTATTTCCACTATATTCACGATATTTTAACTCACTAAAACGTCTTTTTTTTTGCCATGTAATCAGATGTATGACACTCTTTATGATGTACTCGGAGAAAAATATCGTCTTTTCAGTTTCGGAAAGGTAACAGCAACTCTGCTTGATTACACCACCCTGTTGTAGATTAATTTCCGATAACAGCGCACCTCATTCCGTTTAATTCTTTACTTGTACCACTTTTATGAAATAAAGCTGAACATGGTAACCTGATGCACGAAAACAAACACTCAGAAACCAAAGTAGAGAATTAAAAAGTCCTTTGCATATCCGAATTATGAGCAGTTTATTTTTTCCCCAAGACAAATTCTTTGCTAATTCCTAAACATAACATACATTTTAAAAATTGTGCTGTTTTATGTATAATAAACTTATAAACCTGTATCACGTAGTAGTGCATAGTGCATCTGTAAACCCTATGGACACTTTGTTTTGCTTTAATGGCCCTAAAACCAAGTATTAAAAGATGCAAATATACTGTACATATATGTATGTATATTGATCTTGCTAAAGCAAGTACAGACAAAACATCATATAATTATTATATAGCTCAGTTCTAACCTTTATCTAGCACTCCTGATCCAGATAACCGGGTCATTAATTATTGATAAATATTACTGTATTAGACTCTATGTGTGGTATACTATTTACCAAGAAGCAAGGTTAGGGATTCATATAACTCTATGACCTGTGACAGAAAAATGTAAATGTCATCTCATTAAACAAGTGTTAATTAAATACCTGAAACCATGTTGTTTACGGGATAGAGCTGTCCCTCACAACAAACTGATTCGTCACTCGATGAAGATGTGTTCATGTAGGTCTCCTGCCTGAGAAACAGATTACCATCTAATTTTGCATACTATACATCTGTGCAGTGGTGCACAGCTTAGTGTTGGCATTTACTATCTTATGAAACACCTTAATTACCTAGTCAGGTAAAATCTGAAAACAATGTTAAATGCTGCCATGAGATGGATCATAATTATATAAACTATGATATTCTTGCATACCTTTTCTTTCCTTTCTCTGCCTGACATCCTTTAGCATTAGGCTGAATGTTCAAAATCTGCTCAGTGCTGCTGTGTGGCGTCTTTAATACATGAGATGTGAAAGAAGATTTAATAACAAACCAATACTGATGAACAGGAATCATGGCATACAAAACAATACTCACAGTCACTCCTAGCATCACGTCCTCCTCCCATATGAACCTTCCGATTCTGGCTTTCACCTCTAAACATAATCAGGGATAAATATGGTACAATAATAGGAATTGGCAGTTTTTCAGTCCTAAGACTCAAATCATAAGCTCACTGTCTGAATTTTTATCAGATTTGCTTTGGAATTAATTCTGCAAAGAGGTAATTTCCTTAATCAGGACTTGGTGATAATTAACTTAACTCAGCTCACCTCTCTGTACAGAAATAGGAGGCAGTAGGTAATGCCCAAGCGGCACAGATTCGGTGCTTTGTCGCACCCTGCATGTGGACAGGTAGGCGCTGTGAAATACTGTGGCTCTGTCCATCACATACTCATCACTTACGTGGATTCTAAAACAAAATGTGCAGAAATCTTTAAATCACTTTTGTCACAAATGAAGCTGTAGCACATCCTACTATTAGGCCTACATGAATATACTGTACACTCAGTTCCCTGTTTATTACATACAACTGTGCGGTGCAGTGGTTAGCACTTTTGCCTAACAGCAAGCAGGTACTGGGTTCGAACCTCTGTGTGGCGTTTGCATGGTCTTGCCACCGTCGCCACAGGTTTGCTCATTAGGGATATACATATATAAATTTATAGATTCATAAGTTTATATTCAGAATTTATATACTTCTGTGAAGCTGCTTTGTGAAAATGTCCATTTTTAAAAGTGCTATACAAATAAAATTGAACGGAATTGAACCAAATTGTTCTCTCCGTGACTGCGTAGGTTTCTCCTCTCTGGTTTCTCTCTGGTTTCCTCCCACAGCTCAAAGGCATACAGATTAGTCCAGCTGGATACTCTAAAGAACCCGGAGGTGTGAATGTGAGTGTGAATGGTTGTTCGTCCATTTGTTCATTCGTTAGCCCTGCGATAGATTGGTGACCTGCTCAGGGTGTACCCCGCCTCTCACCCAAAGTCAGACGGGATTGGCTCCAGCTTCCCCTCAACCCTGATGGATTAATGGTGGGATAGGTACAACCGGCTAATGACGACATTTGATTCCTCTGGGTTTGCCAGTTTAATCTGTCTGTCCAAAAATCATGCATGTAGATGGTAATGTGGGGCTAATTTTGCCCCAAGGTGTGTGTGTGTGTGTGTGTGTGTGTGTAAGACCCATCCAGCATTAATTCTCCCACCTTGCACTCAGTATTCCTGGGATAGGCTCCGGATCCACCACTACCATGACCAGGATAAAGCGCTTATTGAAGATGAATGAATGAATGAATGAATGAATGAATGAATGAGTGAATAGTATGTGAGCTATGCATAGCATCAGATGGGCTGCAGGTAATAACTGTATACCTACAAAGTCACCTGTATGGTAGGAGTAAGTTACCAGATAAAGTAAATGCCTATGAATGTCAGGTTTTTTCCTCTTGTAAAAGATAAAGACCAACATATTGGACTTGAATATAACAAGTTTAGCACCTTAACCTCGGGGAAAAAACGATAATAAGGATGTAAATGTGTGTATTCCTGTACAGGTGAAGCTTCTGAGTACCTTTTCGTGTCAGGACAGGAGGCGTCGTCACTGAAAAGGTAACCAGCTGTTTTCCAGTCGGAGATAACGCCGCCCTGAGACACTGCAAAACACCACTGTTTAATCATTTACACGTTTTCACGTAAATTATATGGAAATATAACTCGTTTAATATCATGGTGAATGTTTCTGAATACGAAGGAACATGCTAGCTATCTAGCGAATACGTATAATTTTTTTTAGCTAACAGGCTAATCAACTGACTTACCCCAAAAGCTGGGAATGTCTTTCTTTACACTGTCTGAGAACCAAGCTGTCTTGTTTTTAAACATATTTCTTTACTAAAAATGGTAATCTAACAGTTGTTCAGTTCTAAATAATTGGTTTTGACTTACAATTTTTACCTCAGGTAAATTTTTAACGAACCGCTCATGCTAGCTACATTTATACGACCTTTTTTTTTTTTTTTTTTTTTACACAGACGCACTGAAGAGAAGAGAAGAGAAGTCAGCTTTGACTGAGTTAGTTAGTTGGTTGGTTAGTTAGTTAGTTAGTTAGTTGTGAGTTACAACTTGTTACATAGTGAAACGTCAATAATCATGATAATAGTAAAAAATAAATGAATGAATGAATGAATAAATAAACGAGCGAACGAATAAATAATCCATAGATTTGCATTTACGGAATGCTTACCAAGCAAAAAAATTCAAAATAAATACAATTTTATAGATTAGGAAGTTAAAAAGACATTTAATGTTTGCTCAAACGAGAGAAAGAGGCAGAGAGAGAGAGAAATTAGAAAGTTTAATACATATGCTTCTTGAATGGTGCTTGAAAAATGGTTTCAAGTCAAGTAGGGAACAGGTGAGCATTCACAGGTGAGTGTTAACAGGTAAGCAAGCTACAACCTCCTAAATTTCAGATCTAAACCTTTAAAACTGATGCACTAACTCTGTCTAATGAACTGTAGGAAATCACAATGAACATGAACAGTGCTCACACTCTTTACACGAGGCCATGAGGAAGGAAACTTCTACAGGATCGGGATAATATACAATTAATAATTAATTGTTTAATGGATTCAAGTCCCAAAAACTGAAGCTGGAGCACAACAGTGATGGGTTTGTTGTAGTGTGCACATGAAGCCTTTAGATGGGGCTATAGCATAATTCAGAAATTCAAAACATATGGTAATTGAGTATAATTCATATACATATACAATTCAAAAGAAATGCTTTTCTATAGAAGAACTATCTTGTGTGTTAGAAAGGCACTATGTAAATGGGTTGTCATAATTTAATGGGTTTTTTGTTTGTTTGTTTGTTTGTTTGTTTTTATCAAAATTGTCTTGTGAGTAAAAGGTTACTCAAAGTTAGAAAACTATATCTATCTAAAGTGTGTTATATGTATCACCCACATTTATTTCACACAAAATAATCAGTTGCATGACTGTTCACTCACTTCACAATGGCATATCAGATGCTTTTAAAATCCACTTAATGATTCAAATGGAGATTAGTATTTGAAATTGTTTGTCATGGATTTTTACACTACCTTTGCCCAGCCAGAGACCTCTGCCAAACAAGGGGCTTCTGCCTAAAAAGGGACTTTGGCATGCAGTGTCATTTTAAGTGACCGTGGCTCTCTGCTCAATGAGAGGCCTTTGCCCAAGCAGGGGCTTTTGTTTAACAGGGACCTTGCTCAACATGAGAGATTTGCCCAACCCATTGGTTTGCCTAATATGGCTTTGTATTAACAGTGACCTCTGTCCAACTAGGGGCTTTGCCCCGCATGTGGCTCTGCTCAAGCAGGGGTTTCTGCCTAACAAGGGGCTTTGCTTAACCAGGAGCGCTGGCCAACCAGAGGCATTGCCCAGCCCGGGGCCTCCTCCCAACATGGGGATTTGCCTAACTGAGACCACTGCCTAACCAGGGGTATCTACCTAATTTGGGGCCCAGCCAGAGGCTTTCTAACCAATATGGGGATTTGCGCACCCAGTGGCATTTGCCTAACATGCCCAACCAGAGAACTCTTTCCAGTGTGGCCTATGCCTATCGTGGGGTAGCAAATATATGATGTTATAACATGATGTCATTGTGGATTATTTGCATTTATTATGGAATTCACACTGGTTGCCCATGACTATACTTGTCTCTATTTCAGTTATTTGTCACTTGTTTACTCTCACCTCCAAAATGATGTCTCTGGGTGACCAGTAATTAAATTCATGTAATGACATGGTTGTAGAGAAAAAAATATTGTCCAACAATTTTTGTATTGAGTTCAGAGAAATTTGACAGCTACATAACTTTAAATTGTATTGTTATATAAAGCTCACACATTGCCTACTGCCTGCTCATTTTTAGACACATGGCTGGCAATATGCTGTGGTAATGAGTGTGAATTCACACCATCCGTGATGCACCCGAGCTGCTTTTCACATTCACACTCTGGCATGTGCTACAGAACTAGCATCAGCTATGAAACATTCAAGCCCTAAAAAGGCTGACAAATTAAAATGTGTGTGCATGACACAAGGGAAGAATGTAGCCAGTGACATGAACAATGGTACATCCTTGAGTTTTACACTGGACAGTGGTGTGAATTTGCACTAGCAGAAGAGCAAAGGCTTTATTACCTTTTTTTTTTTTTTAAACTGTGATAAAAGCTCAAGCTTTCCACACACTAGTCATGCATGTTTTGAGAGCCATAAAGCCATTATATACTCATTGTTTAAGTCCAGCAGAGTCCCTGTCCAGGATATGAACATATAGCAGAAGGATAGCATGTTGTCTTGCTTGTTGATTGATTGCTCATGCCTTGGCGAGTTGCTCCTGGCAGAAGTCGGATAAAATACAACAGACATTACAAAGACTTGCAGGTATCAGTGGCTTCTGTTCAATGATTTAAGCCATGTTTCTATACACCTCTGCTAAATGTAGCCATCGTAAGCCCAACAGTGAGATCAAGACAAGTGAACCTGATGTTTTTCAAATTCATAGCACTCACTGGATTGAGTACAAAAATAGAAATAGCGAAAATCTAAAGTGCCATTGTCACCTCTTTACATAATTTCAATGCTTTGTAACCCTCAGTAAGCATTCAACTACATAAAGGTCTTCAAATGGGACAAAGGACTTTGTGTTTTCTTGCTTCTTTGTACCATGACAAGCTTTTGTCTTGTTAACTTCAAGAGAGAGAGAAAAAGAGAAGCTCAAAAGCTCTTTAGTGTGCAAGCACTTAAGCTTTTCTTCATTCCATTAAATGTGGCTATCAGAACGGCACATGCCACCATCCAAACTGCTTGTTTCTATTCTTAGCTAATTGTGCAATTAAGAGCGGATGTGAAGAGAATTGCAGATTTTGTTCATTTCCATCCAATCATACATTACAATACATTGCATACAGATGGGTGACAGATTAAAAGGAGAAACCAGTGGTTCTATTATGCTGTGGGGGACATTTAGTTTTGTTAGTTGCATTTTTGTCTCCCCTTAGAGGTAGTGCTTCTGACTGATCCACTTTATCTGACAATGTAACAGTTCTATCCTGATGGGCATGGTAAGTCTTTTTCATTTGGCCTTCACAATCAACACATCTCAACATACCTGATCCATCATTGAATTGAGATTTTCGAGCTACATGTTTAGACAGTGCTTTCTACCACCAACGCCAAAACACCATCGGAGGAAAAATGCTGTTTAGCACTCCACTACAGTTACAGAGACATGTAGAGCCTGTGCCAAGGCCCTTGAAGCTTTGCAGAGATTCTGTATGAAACATTATGCACAGCAGAATACATACAGAATCCAAAGAAGAAATTTAACCTAAATTCAGTACTTGACGGCAGTGTGTCCTTTTATGATCCCTCAATGAGAAATTTACATTTGTATGTAGTGATTGCTTTGTACAGGAAATGCTGATTGACCTATTTATAGTTTGACATGATGTCAGACTCGATGGAAGACCCAATGGTGAGCAAAAATAGACTGACTCCAATTACCCACTAGCTATACAGCCTGCTCATTCATTAATGATAAATTAGTTTGTCGCCAAGCCGGAAAGCTGTCGTGCCATTGGATGCCAGAATAGACAGAGCAGGAAGGAGTGGCATTTGACAAAGTTTTTCTGAAAAGGAAAAGATATTTAAGGTTGTCAAAATGGGCAAAAGTGTGTTCAGTGTGTTTTTAACCTGATCTCAACAAATTCTTCCGAGTATTAAAGATCAAGTTTTTATTTGCTTTGTGATTGTAAATAGTAAAACATAAACATCTTGATAAGTCTTTGTGTTGGGAGGAGCAGATAATATCTTAGTGGTCAAGGCAAAGTCAGGGAAATTCATAGCTCTGTCCATACTCTGTAGAGTATGCTTCACATGATCCATAAAATAGTGATGTATTTCCAACCATGCCATAGCTGTGAGTACAGCTCATTGTGAGCCTTTCAGCACAAGCCAAATTTGCTTTTTTATTAGAATCTTTTCAGGATTCACGTTAGAATTCTTTACTGCTACATTAAATATATTGTATCAGGGGAAAAAAACATTCACTGTAGCTTAAGCAGAAAAAATGAAGGAACTGGAGGTCTAAAAAAGCATTTTGTTTAATCTACTGATATACAACAAAAAAGGCTACATTCTTAAAGATGCCAGCTCATCCTTCCCAGAATCCAGTGCAATGTTTTTGTTTTGAAAGTGCGTGACCGCTACCTGCTAGCAAAACCTCTACAAATTCACTGTGAATGATTCTTTCAAAACCCCACTGAAACTTTTTCTTCATATACATGTCATGCCTGAACGCTTTGAACAAAATATGCCTTATCTTTTCTTTTCTTCATGGCCACATGTGAGATGGCCGAGGCCTGTTCAGGTTCATTACATATAGAATAAGCATACGAAAACAGAATGGATCGGTCGAAAGAATTTAAAATATAGATACTTTGAAAAAAATATCTTCAAATTCACATTACTATTTAAAATATATGGACTAGGATGTCGCCAAATTGTTGTGGAGTGTTGCGGACTGATTTTGGAATATTGCAACCATCAAAAATGATGATTCTACTTGGTGCAGAGGATTCTGGGAAAGGTGAGCTGGCCCTTTTAATATCTTTGTAGCTGCTACATCCAAGGATATAAAAGACAAAATCCGAAATATACAATTATACTTTCTAGGCACCTAAAGAAAATGATAACTGATAACTGATATACTGTCAAGATATAGCTTACACATTTCCTTACTTGTCAAGTTTTATTCAAGCGATTCCTAAAGAAATTTTCTAAACACATGACAGTGAAATGCAATACAACCTCCTGCTTTTCTTTCCCTTGTCTCTTGCAGTGGAACTGATAACACGTCAGGAACTAACAGAAGTCCCATGAGTGTTAGCAAGGTTGTGGGTTCAAATCGCAAGTCTGCCAGAATTCCACTGTAGGGCACTTTATTTGATGCGATCATAAAGCTATTCACAACAGAAGTCCTGAATGGAACATAACAATTTGACAATATTTTGAAGTGTCCATAATATATAACTGTCTATCCTCACATACCTACTGTAGACTAGCTTCATCATGACACTGTAGAATGCATTTTCTCTCCCTCTCTGTGTGTAGACTATTGTTTGTTTCAAATGGAAATGCTGTGCCTCCTTTTTTTGTAACATTTGCCGGAACATCAGCTTGGTGAACAGCTTCAAAGGAGCCTCTTTCATGGCAGGTGTTTTTGGATTAAGGCCACTGCCGGATCGCTGTTTCTTTCTCTCTCTCGCTCTCTCCTTCACCTTTGAAGTGTCATCATCTCTTTCACCTGCCTTCTCTTCCGTTGTAACTCTTCCCGGATCAAATTCTCAGCTCTGGCAGAGCACCGAAATAAACATTCTATTTTAAACCACAAGTGAGATATGTGGGAAAGGAAGTGTAATGCTAAAACATATACAGTTCAAAGAAAGGTGGGAGCACCTGTAATGTCATAGCATGGATGATAATCTATTTAATGGGCCTGGTTTACTAATACATTTGTTTTCATTATAAAACATGTTTCAAGACCGTGATGCATAAATATCATATGTAAAAAAGACCATGTGCTAAAGGCTATGCTATTTTTGGATGTGATCTCAAAGAGATATGTGGTTGGCCTGGTTTTTAAAAATGCTTTCCCACCCACTCCCACAGACATTATTGACCAATCTTCTCCAATAATCTTGACCAATTCCAACTGCTCCCACAGATACTCTTGACCAAACCTGTCTGCTCTTGACTAATCTCACCAACCTTGCCAGCTCCTGCAGACACTCTTGACTAATCTCATCAACCTTGCCAGCTCCTGC
>JAQQZR010000023.1:2622402-2645805 GCA_030068235.1 Notoglanidium macrostoma | reverse complement strand
TAGCCAGTTGACCTAATCTGCATGTCTTTGGACTGTGGGAGGAAACCGGAGCACCTGGAGGAAACTCACGCATGCACGGGAAGAACATGCAAACTCCACACATAAACGCACCCTGGGTGACCCGGGGATCGAACCCAGGACCTTCTTGCTGTGAGGCGATGGTGCTAACCACCACACCACCGTGCCGCCCAAGTTATGAAATGTTGTTCTTTAATAAATAAAAAAAATGTAATCACTGGCACATTCTGAGGGTTGTGGAGCAGCAGGTCAAAAAGGACATGTGTGAATTGAGAGAGAGAGAGAAAGAAGGATGGAGGTGTTGCTGTGGCTGTCTGCCTCATTACCCCGCTGGCTCCACCTGTTCTGAAACACTCCAGCACAGCAGCTCATCCCTTCTGACCGTCTCCTGCATCAGCTTTTCCTCTTCGCAAAGTTCTGCCCTGACTCTATGGGATAGCAGTCATAAATCACCCTAAATCGCTCTCTTTATCCTGTGATCCAGCTCCTGTCACTACTTCTATTTCGGGTCCTGTTCAACTCAGTAGTAAACCTCCACCTTGGTATTAACTTTTTGACCATCATTCTAATTTTTACCTTCACCTGTCCTAGATTCATTAGTCTGTATGTTTATAGTCCAACGATACACTCCAGTGGGGAAAAAGGTGACTCAGGTGACTTTCGGCTCACCTGAACTTGATATTTATTACTTCCATGTTTACTCACTGTTTATGCAGTGTACTCCAAGTTTTCAAAAGCTCATTACGAAGTCTTTCCGATTTTATTTTGTGTTTTGTTTTTCTGGTTTCTTTTTTTTTCTCTCTCGATTCACACCCTTTACTTATTCCTCTAGTTTTGACTGTGAGTTGTTTGTCCCTTGTGCCAGCCTTTAAGCCTACAATTGTGTCCCACGATTGTTTTCAAATAAACTCTGCACTTGGATTCCACCTCTCAGCCTGCGCAGTCAGTTAGCCTAGCATTCTTACAGAGTTCGTAAAGGAAAGGAAAATACTTCTTCAGGTTCCTAAACCGAAGAATCCTTACGCTTGCTTGATAAAACAATAAATTTTTTGGGTTTTTTGAGTGCATGTCCAAAACTACCCCTAATTCTCTATATAGTGATTCAAAGTAAAATACTAGAAAATAAAGGGAACCATAAAGGTTTCTTTAGCTTGTAACTTGTCCCTTGTGGCTGTACATGTTCTAGATCGAACCCTACATAGTATTTATCTTTCTGTACATTTACTTGTACACCCTGTTTCCATGCACGTGATCAGTCATTTGTTTATTTATGTGTGTTTGATTGAGCATATGGAACCAGAGTTCATGGCAGCTGAGTTAATCTAAAGGCAGCAGGTCATGTGATTAATCGTAGCTGTAGACTTCTGGAGGATGTAATTTATAGCTGCAGGTATTCGTTGCAAATGGACCATGACGTCCTCAGAGGGAATTACAATCTCGAACCCGTACCACCGGGTAAAAGTATGACGCAGGTAATTTTCATGCCAGCTTGAATCGATGCCTGTCCTCTACACAGCGTGCCGTAACTCCTTGACTCAGTGGAGCCCCTCTTCGTTACCTGTGTCTGAAAGTGTGAGTTTTTAATGGGGAAAACCTGCTGTGGCTGGCTGCTGTCCTTGTGTGTGTGTGTGTGTGTGAACACATCATTGACCTTGAGCCACCTCAGGCTAAATGTGGCTACAGCCCAGGTCCTGACTCATGGTATATCTGTCTTGCCTCAGAGCAGAAAAGCTTCAAAAATGCTTCATTAACATTCAATTTCTTTAAATGAGCTGTATATGAGAAAGTACAATTGTGGCGACATCTCCGGGATCTTGCACAGGTCTAGAAAAGTAGTGGATATTAAGGTGCCTGTTTCCATGACCTGCAAAAGTATTAGTGAAAGTTTTAGTGTTTTGCGAATCATGAGTGATTGAGCATACGATTGTTAACATTTAAAAATATATATCAGCTCATTTATCTGCCGTTGATTTTAAAGCAGCGATCTGTAAATAGAAACACATTAATGCTTTGTGTTGTGGCTTAATTCAGAAATATTGATAAAGTACAAAGGTAGACTAGGTGACTTTTTTTAGACACCATGCTGTGAAAGGATGCCAACTCTGCATTTTGTGTTTGACCGTTTGAGCCCCTTCTGTCCTGTTTGCATTAAGATGCTACAACAAAAGACTTACTGTGCATTGTAGCTTTTTGAGTATGCTGTGTATTGGATTAACTGAGCTACAAAATATGGCCACGAGCATGTGGATCTTTGACCAGCAGACCCATTCCAAAACCATGTGCATTAACATAAAGTTGGTCTGTCTTTGCTGTTAATAATATAATAACCTCCACTCTTCTGGGAAGCTTTTCCACTAGATTTTGGAGCTGTGAGGATTTGTCCATTCAGCCAAACAAGCATTATTGATGTCAGCTGAGGAGTCCTGAGGTGCAGTCAGTGTTCAGTCGGGTTGAGGTCAGGGTTCTGTGCGTGAAATTCCTCCTTCGGTGTCGGCTGCCGCTATAAAAATCTTCGTATGCATGCAGGACGATTTACTGAAAATCGCTGCGTTGCATAATGAACAAATATGTACAGCATTTGAGAGAACTCTGTGTGTCATCACACCCAAAACAACTCCAAATAAGTCACAATGTCAAAACAGTCAACTCCATTGTGCTATGCAAGAGCAATCGGTCAATGCAACTCGGAATCGGTCCAATTTGAGCACAGGAGAGGGGACAGTCGTACTCAGGCATGGTACCAGGAAACCGTGCCGAGTGTGTGGACACCTTGAGTTCCAGGGAAAGGGAATACTTATTGCTCTAGCGCACAAAGACATTCTGCAATTGTGTGCTTTGTAGTTTGGAGAAGGCCAAAATATGTTTGTGATGGTTAGGTGTCTACATATTTTTGACCATGTAGTGTAATTACAGTGTGTAGAAAAGATAACAACTGGGTTATTACCATTTTGTCTCAAACCTCCTAAACTGTAAGAAGCCTTTGACAGTTCTATACATTTCACCTTTCATATATGTTTCTGCGTGGTTGTTAAAAAATATGAAACTATATATAGAAAACTGAAAGCGTTTCATTTATGGGTTAAAGAAAGATTTGGGACGGTACTCTTCTGATTTGGCCAAATTGTAAATGAGATAATTTGTGGAGGAAAGCTTTTAGAGCAGGTATTTGTGCTGGATATACATAAAAGGATACATAAAATTCAAGTTTGTTTAGCCAAGATTGTTTTAAACCTTCGTTTATCATTTTCAGTACATGTTTTTGATGCGCTGGCTCGGCTACTAGCTTTTCCTCCTCACCTAAGACACTTTCCACTTCATTACTAATTAATTGCCTTCATATTGTATGTTTGTGGTTGTTCTGATGAACTGATCTGTCTGTGTTTTTCAGAGGCCTTGATGTTAATGGTTTTGAGGTTTCAGAGGTTAGAGGCCGTCCTGTGGGACTGGAACTCTATAAATCAGTCCCAATGGGCCGATAAGGCATAGGCAGGAGCAAATAAATAGCTCATCAGGGTCTTTTAAACTTGCTGTTTCTCATTTTGTCATTACAGCGTGTTGTACACAAGAAAGGTTTTTTTCATCATTGAAAAAAATCGCTTCGGAAAATTCAACTTGTGAAATTAGTGGTCTTCAAATGCCTTTGCTTGGGACCAAATTAAACTGATCTCATGAAAAATTCTAACTAGTGATGTCTGTGTGCTCAGAGTCTGTGTGTCAGAAGGAAGCGTATTAACCCTAACCCCGACCCTAACCTTAACCCTGACCCTTAACAATTTTCATACAACTTGAGTCTTGTGAATTGTAACTACGAAGTTTCATCAGCGAGAACAAGTTGACCAGCTCAGACGACTCGTAAAACATACGGTAAGTATTTACTTTATGTTTTATTTCAGCTTCCTGTATCAGCACGGTTTCTGCTGTTTAGGAGACACGATTAGCCAGTAACATTGCTTTGGCTAAACTCTGAGCTGCTTCTACCTAAATGCTAGCACACAAAGCTCCCTTTTTACATACAATAAAAACAGCATCGTGAACTATAAAGGTTTTTATTGTCGTCTTTAATTTCACAGATCTTTCACCTGGTATTGGTTCAATCACAGCCTAACAAGCAGAGAGAACAAAAGGAAGAAGAAAATGCAGGAAAATGATGATGTAAATGTATGTATGTAAAAATATATGCAAATCACTGGCTGAATCAGGTGACTGGTTTTCCCAGTCCATTTTAGGACACAGAGTCCCAGGAATGGTTCAGGGAAATCATAAGGGTGCTCTCACATATGCAGCGTTCGGTTCGTTTAAACGGAACCCTAGTATGTTCTTCACCACGGACCGGTTCTTCAGGCAGATGACAACACAGGAGTCATATGTGGGTGTAGACCTAAAAAACTCTGAGCGATGTGGTCTCAATCCGCTTCCAAGTGAACTCTAGTGAGAAAGTGATTCGACTCAGAGAAAGTGAATCAGCTCAACTGTAGGAACTAAACCAAACATCGTTAGCATTTTTTTGGAAATGCGAGGTTCTGAATTGAGCCAAAGGACAGAGCTGTACTGTAGCACCGCAGAAATGCCATGGACATGTTCTGGACATTTGGATTGATGAACAAAAAGAGACAATCAATGCAGGATTTAAAATACAAAATGATGGATAAAGTATATGGCTGGAAAATACAACATGTTTCAAGTTAGTTATCTATGTAAATATCTAGTAATTTATTGAACGCCAGCTCCATGTTCTCTAGTGATTTTTCTTCAGGCACTTGGAAAAGGTTTGTACCTTTTTTCTATCACCGTATTTCTGACTAACGAAGGAAAGAGTTGCACTTCAGCTTTTTCTTTTCCATTTTTCTTCATATAAGAGCGGGTGTCCATATAGCATTTTTTTTCTGGCAGAAAAGCGCTGGCAGGGTGCTGGGGAGTGCTTCATCCCGGTGCTTCATCACACAACGCTCCACGCTGTGTGTCGGTTCTGTTTCTATGACAGCAATATCATAACAACATATCACGACTAACTGCCGTATGACTGGTTGCGTGAATAGGAGTGACTGTGATGACACCACCGCCTTTCGGATAAGTTCAGAGATTTTCAACTTGTGCGGTCGCACAAAAACGCAAAGCGCTCTGAATAAAGATGCTGCGCTTTTTCTCTAGGCGGTTGCATGTGACTGCATGCGCTCTCTCTTCATTGGGAACAATTGAAACAAGATGCTGGGACAATGCTATATGGACACTCAGCCTAATTATGTGCAGTGTGAGGATAACCCAAACCCTGTTCAGTATCCAGCATGCCATCATCTAATTTCACGATCCACCTTCACATTTCTAATAAAATATAAATAATTGTTAAACATTAATCCCACATTCGTGATGATCCAAGACAATTCTTTATCCACACATTGTCTTTTGTAATAAGTTAACTCCTTTATTTCAGCCGCTTGACCTTTGCTCGGACTCGTAGCAGGTGGAGATCGGATGGAGGTCACTTAATCAGATTTTGAGTGGAAGAAGGTCAGCAGGCTGCTGCAGGCCATTATAACGGTTTCTGTTTAGTGTGTTGTTAAGCTTGGACTCATGCGTTTACAGAGTAAGGGAGCGAGTAATGCAATAAAGTCACGTCAGTCTGAATAGATGACAGATGTAAAGCATCAGCGTCTCCTCAGCGTTTGGTCAGTGATTTGATTGTGGAACGGCTGGAGATTTGGACAAGGAGACGTACGAGATCAGGAGCAGCTCTTCATCTCCTCCTGATGTTTAAATTATTTTTGCGAAGATAAAAATGGCCGGAAGTTTGACCTTTTTTATAAATGACAGGAGTTTCGTATTGTTTATCTACTGTTACACCACAACACTACAGTCTTCATGATTCTGATCAGTCTGATTCAGGACCTGCTGATATAGGAAAACAACCCCTCTCTTCTTTTCTTTCTCCCTGTCTCAGTCTTTGTTCCTCTTTCCTTTTCTTTCTACTCTTCCTTTATTTTGTCTGAAACTTTCTATTATTCTTTACTTTGATAATCTTTTCTCCCCCTCTCTTTCTAGCTTTCTCACTGTTTCTTCCTCTTCTCTTGACTTTTGTCTGCCTCTTTCTTTCAACCCTCACTTTAACTCTTTCTTTTTCTTCTTTCTTTCCCCTGCTGTGTCTGTCCTACTCTCTCGCTCTTCATTCCTTTCCTTTTCTTTCAACTCTTTACATTTTTGTCTGCCTCTCTCTCTCATCCTTTTCTCTTTTGTCATCTTCTCACTCCCCCTCCTGTCTCTCTCATCCTTTACCTCCTTCTTTTCATTTTCTCTTCAGTCCCCATCTCTCTCTCTCTCTCTCTCTCTCTCTCTGTCTCTCCTGCTGTTTCTTGCTGTACCTGTCTCACGCTCTCGCTCTTCCTCTCCCCCCTTCCTTTACTTTTATCACATTCTCTTATTTGCTTACCTTTTTTTCACCTTCTGCTTGCTCTCTCTCTCTCACTCTCTCTCCCCCACTCCCACTGTGTCTGCCTCTCTCTCTCCTCCTTTACTTCCTTTTTCCTTACACTTCCCCCTTGCCCCTCTCTCGTTCTTTCTTGTTCTTTTTCTTCCTCTTTCCCTGTCTTTATACTCTTCTTTTACTCCGTGTTGCTCATAAACTGTAACTCCCTCTTTCTCTCCTTCACTTCCATCTTTTCTAAAATATTCTCCTTTCCCCCCTCCTCTTGTTCTTTCTTCCTCTTTTCCTTTCTTTACACTCTTCCTTTACATTCACTCACACCTTTCTTCTCTCTTCTCCTTTACTTCTATCTTTTCTCAAATATTCTCAAATTTCCCCCTCTCTCGTTCTCCTTTTTCCTATTTTCCTGTCTTTTCACTCTTCCTGTCACTCACATCTTTTACCTCTCTCTCCTCCTTTACTTCCATCTTTTTCTCAAATTTTCCTCTCTCTCTCTCTCTCTCTCTCTCTCTCTCTCTCTCTCTCTCTCTCACATCGCTCCTGCCTCGCGCACGACGGACGCACGCGCACGCGCTCTTTGCCTGTCTTGCCGCTCGCGCGACGCTTTCTTCTTTTTCCCCCCTCTGTTGTCCACGCGCGCTTTATTTTCCATCTTGTTTTGCTTAATATTTTTTCCCTTCATTTTTTTCTAATTGCAAACCGTAAAGTTTGCGTTTCGTTTTTTTTTTTTTTTTGCACGCGAGCCAAACCAACAAACAACCAAATAAACAAACAAACAAAGCTCAGCTCCGCTCCTGACCGCCACTGATCGGCTGAAACGGATTAACCGGCTATTCTGAGCGCTAATGAGATTGAACCGGAGACGTGGCAGACATGGAGCGTAGTATCGCCGTGCTTTGGCTCAGTTTGGCTCACCGTGTTGTTGCCTGTCACTCGGAAATGGCGCTCTGAGAGCTGAACCGAGACGCGCGCGCGGTAGACCTGCCCTGCACACCTCTAAAGAGCTTTTGCATGCTCACCTGCGTGTGTGTGTGTGTGTGTGTGTGTTCTTGTTTTTATAGATATATTTTGGGGTGCTTTAAAGCGCGCGTGTGCGTGCGTGTGTTCATGTGTGTATGTTGGAGTGGACTGTAGCTTACTGTAACATGAAGTACCAGAAATACATCACGGTTATGCAGATGGCTATGGGAGTGACCGCGTCCAACAAAGACGATTGCATCCCTCCGAAAAGACAGCTGTGGTGAGTTTTAAAAAAAGTGTGAATGAACCGGGGAGCGCGTGAATGAATAAGGGCAATTAGCGACACGGGAATGAAATGCATGAATAGCCAAGTTGCAATAAAAGAAGAATGGAGACGGAGAAGAAGGAAAACCAGAGGTGTGTGTGTGTGTGTGTGTGTGTGTGTGTGTGTGAGAGAGAGAGAGAGAGAGAGAGAGAGAGAGAGATGAGTGTGACATCTAGATCTGTTGTCAAGGTGCACGCGCGTCTTAGCTCAGCCTCTGTTTGCGGAAGTGAGACGCTCCCACACTTTTATTATCTTTTCTTTTCATTCTTCACTCAGTCTTACTCCATTCTGATCACTCTTCCTTTACATTTTAGTCACTCTTTCTTTATTGCAAAGAAAGAGCAAAAATTTTAAATGAGGACTTTTATGTTTAAGTACTGTGTGTTGGACTTGCAGTATATAGTTTCATAGAATTAAATCTGTCATTATACTATCCATTTAACAGTTAAGGGCTAAATTGGGAATTAGGGCCTAGGGTTAGTAGTGTCAGAAATAAAATGCACTAAACCAGGGGTGGCCATGTGAGACCCAGTGACTTTACTGGGGTGGCAATCTGGGCTGAACCAAAGTTTTAACCCACATCCATAGAAAATGACGTAATGCGGCTTCCCATATCCTTGCAGGGCCTGAATAGGATCCTAATCAGACACACACACACACACACACTCTTCAGTAACATTTCTTTATCATCATGCTACATCCTGAAGTACGCTAGCGTTACAAATTCAATATCGTTAGCTGACACTAGCTAATCCATGGCATGTTATGCCTCTAAATAATTAATATTGTCAGTATAAATATGTTTCACGAATGTTTGTACACCTGATTGCTGTGGCCAGGGGACAGTTCGTGACTCTGTTAGCTAGGTACACTTGAATGACATTGCACTTATTGGTGATCCTTGCCATCGGAAAATGGTTAAATGAATTTTCAGATGTTGAAAATTCATTGGGTGCTAATTATTATTCAATCTAACTTATCACAGCACATTGAGATTTACCAGCTTGTTCAGCTCTCCATCATGTTACATTTGTAACTACACTAATGTAATAGTACTAATATTACTACTACTACTACTACTACTACTACTAATAATAATAATAATAATAATAATAATAATATTGTCTTACTGACCAGCACTTAGCTACACCCCCTTTGTATCTGGTGCGGTTCCCCTTATATTTTGTATCTTTTAATTCCCCTTCCCAATCTAGTTTTGCCAATTCCTACCTACTAGCTAATTCACCTCTATGACCATGACAACTACCACCTGGAGAGGGTGGGACAAACACAAAAAGCACAGAAAGCCAGCCTCACATCAACACCTCACAACAGCCTTCACAGCATTTCAAACAGCTTCTCATGCTGCGTCACAGGGCAGCTTGGAGGGAAAGGCTATCCTCCCTCTTCCACATACATGAGCTCACGGACACCCAGAATCTGCTAATATTGCAGTGATTGACAGGGGACGGAGAGTATGCCCCTCCCACCCAGAGATCCTGGCATTGTCAGGATTAGAACTTGTGATCTCTCAATGATAGGGACAACTCTTTTCTTTTGAGAACCATGAATATAGCGTTTATAGTGTATAAGGTACATAATTGGACTTAATTAGCTCTTTAAGTAAAGCTTTAAAGACATTTGGTAAAGGTATATAGTAAAGGTACAAATCATCATCAACGTCATTATCTTCATTATAGTAGTGCCCATACTGCCCAATTTACCCCCGCTCGGAGCTACACACACACACACACACACACACACACACACACACACACACACACACACACACACCTCCAACTGAGTCTAATGAATTTATGGATTTTGGATATTCTCTGCTCTTTTGAACTCGCAGCTTGAACACGGAAACCTCCGAATGATGTCATTGTGTCCACTTGAGACGTCTCATTAAACTGCACATAAGATCTGATTACGAAGCTCATTAAATTTGTCTGGATTTATACTCGCATAATGATACACAGAGAGGGTCATTCACTTGTACCACAGAGTTCAGTGTCATTATTTAATCATGAAAATGCTTGTATGTATTATACTGAGTGAGTTCATTAAGGAGCTCTTCCGCCTCCCAAATCCATCTTTGCGTATTGTGTAACTCAGACTGACAATTAATCAGTGAAAGAATTATAAAAGATAAGGATCGAGCATCAGCATCAGAACCCATCCCATTTGTTTGCGAATGATTCGATGAGTCGACTTTTTGAGTCAACCCTTTTAACCTTTTTTTATAGAGCAAGGTAATTCCATTGCTCTTGTCATGTAATTTAGCCAAAATGCTTCCATGGAAACGTCTTTTCAGCATTTGAGCTGTGAATGATGATGCATATTTGACTCTCAGATGTGTATATGAAGCTGCATGACACACTGTGTACAGTCAGGTGTGTATTAGGTAGTGGAGGTTACCAGGAGAAATGGAAACATATCCTCTTAATGAAGCACAGCAGCGCACATAAAACATTAATGCAGGGAGGCTTACAGTTTTTGTCAATTTGTAGTGCCGTGTTGATTTAACAATTATTTAATTAGATTTGATAAAATGTAAAATGTTATTTTGGTAATTAGAAGGTAGAATGGACACAACAGAGCCATTACTGATCAAAATATTGCCAACTGTGCTGTGAATCATTTGGGAGAGTTGACTCATCGATTGGTGAACTGAGTCAAATGATTTGACTCACTAAAAAAGAGCCGGAATTCCCAGCACTACAGGAGCAGAAGCTTGCACAGAGTCGGTCGGTCACTAATGCCAGGATCTACATGATGTTTTTGTCTTTCCTGATGGTCACCATGTCAGATGTCAGAAGCAAAGTGATTAAATTCTTCCTGTGCCTTGATCGGGAGACTGACAACACTACAAGTTTGACCCAGTCACCATTCACGTCCTTGCGCGTCGTCGGGGAGAAGGGTCAAGAAACTGTCAATCGTGGTTACAGAAAGAACGTCAAAGAACACGTTGTAGGAGTTGTCAAACTAGGCGAGCAAATAGAAGAAATTCTGACATACTAGACGTCGCAGATTGCACATCGCTCTTCTTTAATTATGTCGCACAAGGCCTGTTTGTCGTTCCTGATGTTCGTATGGCCCAATGCTGGAAATTTCAACAAAATCATGTCAAAATCTGTCTGGATTCGTGTAGTCTGATCCCGGTATAAGCGGATCAGTATTGTGGTATCGTTTTAAAATGGAAACGTTGGGATTGGTACATCTCTAATAAGAACAATTTTGTTTGTGGACTGGGTGATATGATGATATATATCAAGACACTCCAGTATCTGATTGGGTGTTTGTACTGAAATGTCTTTTCCCGTCCTTCATGTGTATTTATTTCTGTAGATGCTAAATAAAAGTAGAGTATCTTTGACCAACTACTTTTCTCACTGCGGTGCTACTATTTTTTCTGGTAGCCTGTTAGCAAACAAAATATCATCATGTATATATCATGTATTGTTTTAAAAACGTATCAAGAAGACGCACCAATGCAGACAGTTCCTCATTTACTGACAGTTCCTCAGATGAATTATTGCCACTGCAAAGCTTACTTAACCCCAAACATGTACAGTATCGGCCCAGCTGTGGACCTGTTTACTTTACTCGTAGTCCCTGCTCCATTACTTACTGCCCCGGCATGTATCTGTGTGTCGTCTGTCAGAAAGCGAGTGCACGTCCACTGGAACGAGCAGATTATAGCGGTAGAGAAGGAGAAGGCATTTAGAGACTAATTAACGAATGGCTGTAGTGACAAGAAATAATGTTGTGTTTGCATGAAACTTTTTTATGCTTTTGATGTTAAAAAGTGATCTGTTCAGGGTTCAGATGTTTACAGTTCTGAAAACTGTTGCTAAGCAACCAGGAACCGTTGACTCCATAGCATGGGTACGTTTTGAAGGTCTAGCTACATCAAATTGTTTACTTATGTGTCTAAAGGAGTAATGGATATGAATGAAGAGCAGTGCGTACCCGTTTAATGCGTAACCACGGACAATTACTTTTTCTGCATAAATAAAGCACACGTTTCGTAGTGATGGTGCTTCTCGTTACCACTTTTGACTAGAATCACGGGCTCGAAACAGGTGAGACTTATGTTTTGAACTTGTAGTGGAGAATTAATGCGCACTTCAATGAATTACTCGGGATTTTATCCCAAGTCACAAACTCAAGACTGTAGAAAACAAAATGGTGTTAATGGCAGAAAACGAAGAAGAAAAGAATGGTTGGAAATTATCATTTTTTTCATTCCTCAGTCATTGATGCTTAAAGTATATTATAAACACACCCTCCTGAGACAAAAGCGTGTGTGTAAGAGAGCATCGTGTTATCAGATGTACACACTTCTTCCCGGCAAGAGGCCAACAACACTCAAGAACCAGTCGGGATAATGTGTTCGGGGGTAGTAAATCAGCCCACACAGCACTGCAAACCAAAAAAAATCTCTCTCTTTCACACACACACACACACGCACACACACACACACACACACACGTCCTCACACTCAGTTTTTCCGATGCCATTATAGTCACCCGGTAACTCCTCTAATGAAGCACGCACAGCAGCAGCTCACAGGAGGAACATTTGTTTCGATCAGCTCCTGTGAAAAAGAACCTAACCACAGAAAAAAATCATTTGCTCATTGAGAGTTCGTTTTTGCCATGAGCAGACATCACACAAGTTTGTCCGAGTGTCCATGAATCATGTGCTAGAAGCCTCAATGACTCAAAGCAGTCATACACTTGTCACATTATTTTTTGCTCTTGATTGAGGGAGTTAAATTGGGTTTTCGGAGGTAGTGGAGTCGAGTTTCATTCAACATTCGACCTTTCCTGTTCAGTTTCTCTTTTATTACATCGAGTTGTTGTCATGGAAATGGGATTAAAAGACGTCTGTCGTGCATGAGTTCGAGTCCATGAGAGCGAAATTGTTCCTTTCCCTGTCAATCACAGCCGAAGGTAGCGGTTTCCTCTGAGTGTGTTACGCAGCATATGTAGACGCTTGAAAGAAGTTTGGATGCTTTCAGTGGATTTACGTGTCTCAGACGTGTTAGACGTGTTAGCCTTAACACTCGCTAATTGGTAGCTGTCGTGATTAGAAACTAGAAATTTATGCCTTAAGGTCAAACAGGATTTTGCGACTCCACAAAAATATCCGTGTGACGATGGAATCGATAAGTGAGGATGAGCTGGTGTTTGTTCTTTTACAATAAATGAAGAAAGAAAAATGTGGATATATCATCATACTCAGAAGTAGGCGACAACGCAGGGAATATCAGTGCTGAAACTCTCACGGTCTATAAACTCTATCCATCTTCACCACATCACAAATCAGGCTACAGACCGTGCAGAGTAAACCAGCCGATTTCCATTACTGAGCTCCTCTTCTACTTTTTTCCAGACATTGTCTTTAAAGCTGCTATGTGGTTATAATTTTTGTTGCCCTTGTCAAACAGCGCCGGGTTTTGAGACCCAACATGAATGAGAGACTCCGCCATGCCCGATGACGTTTCCACAACCTGTGCCCTGATTGGTTGAATACGTTCTGTTCGAAATGTTCGAAACATCGAGGCTGTTGTGGAAGAAAGAAATGGCGCTTTTTTGCACGCGAACATTCCCCTTTGACGTGAGAGTGTTCATTTACGGGATGGTGGTTTGAAGAAATATATCATCGGATGAAAAATCGTAACAAGAAATCGCACCGTATGTGTAAAGACCTCTAAGGGTGTGTCGTGTCATTACCTCGAGCCCACAAGAACGTCTTCAGACTTCTAATATCGCAGATGGTTTTTGGGAATGTTTACTACGTTTAGCTTCGTGCCTGTTTGTCAATCACCTGCCTCACAATCTTTGCCTCTTCCTGTCTCCAAAACCTGCATACGGTCTAGAGTTTTGTTAAGTTGTTAACTCCAAATCTTGTTCATTTATTCTACTTCTAATCTTACTTGGTCACGGCTGCTTAATGCACCTGTCGAACGGGTCCCCTGTGTGACCTGGGACAGAACCCGACCCCGGCTCGGTGACCGCCGTACTGTCACTTCTTATACACATCTCTTTTCCTAATCTCTCCCTCCATCTGTCAGTACTGTCTCGCCCTCCTAATCAGGGTCGTGATCCATGTCACACTTCTGATTACCTCATGTTAAAGCACTCGCGCTCTCGTACGACTGGATACAGAAATCAGGCAGTGCGGTATCATCGTCTGAAAACCAAACACTCGACGGAAGTTCGAAGTTCGGAGGTTTTGTTGAAAAGCTCTTTGGCAATGTTAATCTTGACTGAATGCAATTGGACATGGCGTGAGTCATCGCTGAGGCCCAGGGATGGATTTTGGTTGACATGTGAGTGTCAGAGACGTTGCGTCCTGTCTGCAGAGCCTCAGAGAACACATGCTAACTGCTGCTGATGATTTATGACTCACCAGGTTTACGGGTCATAAAAGTTGCTTCGGTGCTTGTAAAAGTAAGAGGCAGAGTAAAGACGTTTCGACGAAGTAAAGGAAACCACATGTTTCTGGAGCTGGCGTCGAAGCTTTACGTCTTACATGTTGGTTAAAAATGTAGGAATGATTTGCTGAACCACAAAAGTTTCAAGGCATTTATATTGAATGTTAAATGTGAAATCATTTGCATAGATCTCTGCGGATTAATCAACGTGAGCACACTTTGTTTTCAAATTGTTTCCTTTGATTAATTGTCGAATTGTTTGCTTTGTTTAAATTGTTTGATTAATGATGCTTTAAGGATAATCGTTGTCTCCTACAAGTAGCTCAATGTATAATTGACGATTTTGTGTCAGGTTTGATCGAACGAGCTCTTTCTATTAAGGGTGTACAAACTTTTGCACCCGGCTGTATCCTGATTGTAGCCCAGTTAGGTTGGGTTTTGGATGTTGCTTCAGTGGTGTTTCGGTTCACAGACAGATGTTAGGTGGCACAAACCTCCTCTGTTTCCAACTCCAAGTGGGACATCGTGTTATTTTTGGGCTCTCTAATGCAACATTGATGGAGCTCACGTCCCAAAAGACAGAATGTTTTACCTCTATAAAAACACTTGATTCTTTTATAAAGGCAATTTAGGGCCGCTGTTTAAAAAAAGAAAAAAACGCATGTTTCAGAGAATAAAGAAATCAAGTTCAAGACTATCATCGAGGATGTTTAGTTTCGCAGAGACAATGAGAATGATCATCAAAATCATCGAGCAAAGAAGTAGAACTCTGACGTGCTTCGAGCCCCCAGTGCATTATGGGCTTATAGACTCATACGATAAACTAAAGCCTTGTGACCAGTCCATATGCCATAACACATTCGGGCTTGATTGCTGTTCCGAGTGCAGCGGAGTTACATCTGTTAAATCACACATGTAACTATTAATAGCCTTGAAGGTGACTACCTGCGATTTCCTCCAAGTTTGTGTTCTTGCTTTCTAATAAACACTATTTCTCTCTCAGGCGTTTCTAATACCAGCTTCTAATAAAGTCCCTGTGTAATATCACACAAGCCTCGTGTCCATCTGTTCTGTGTTAGCGCATTGATTAGCATGTCTGTTTGTTTCTGCTCTGTTTCAATGTATTATCATGCATTTTTGTTGTTACGTCCAAACCACTTTCCAAGTTTTGGTGTTTTTACTGATAGATATCGCAATGCCGTGTTCACATTTACCAGGCTGACGTGCAAACACGTACCAATGTGCGCATGCGTGACGTTTCTGAGGACAGATGTGTTCACGTTAAAGTTAGATTCAGATCACTTGTAACTTATGAATGTGACCAGAATTGAGCAATGAGGCTTGTGATGTGAACGTTGATGCTGCTGAGTTGGATACAGCTGCAATGATGGGATCCAGCCTAAGAAAGGACAAGCGCTTTCTACCTCTCTCTCCTACACTGTACACTAACTTAATCAATCTTTAAATTCTGTGAATCCTAAGGTTACAGGTATAAAACCTTCTCATTTGCCTAAAAAACTTAATATCTATAGCTGTGGCCTTTTAACACAGGTTTATTTCTGGTCACCGTTTGTACAGGTGTTGACGCAGGTTTTTTTTTTAATCCAATCACCTGATTGGTAAACAGCCTACAGGAAGAGAATATGAGAGAAAGAGAATAAAATACAGAAAGGAGGGTGTTTTGCGCGCGCATGTGTGTGTGTGTGTGTGTGTGTGTGTGTGTGAGAGAGAGAGAGAAGTGGAGGATTACGTCTCGTACCTTGCACCGGGCCCTCGGCTGTCACATAGCATTAAACCCACTTCTGCACACTTGCCTCGAATTACCCTCCAAACCAACAGGGAGAAAAAGCCTTTAAAATGAAGAAATGCTCCTAGTACGACGTTTTCGCTCCTCTCCTTTCTGCATCCCTGTGTTTGTGACGCCTCTTTAGCTGAGACTCCCTATAAGACATGACGGAGCCGCGTTGGAGCGCTGGGCCAATTAGGAAGGCACTGAGTGTAAACGTGGAACACCAAAACACGTGTTTTGTACAGTTTTCTTCGCCTGCTGAGGGAACTGTGTGAGACAAAAGACAAGAAAGCTTAAAGGGTGTCAAGATTGCATAAAAGAAAAACAGCTGGCATTCATTCCTTATGTTTACATGCACATTATTATCCCACTATTTTTCTGAATATGACAAGATTGGGAATTTGGTTTGGTCATGTAAACAGCAATTTAACGTTCCGATATTCAAAATTTCCGAGAGTTTCCGAGTAACACATGTGGGATATGGTGATATTATTCAGGCTTTAGGAGCAGTCTATGGACATGTAAACAGCGCATTCGGACTACACGTCTCGTGTGGGGTTTGTTTGGGCAGTTTGTTACACATGGCCTCTTTTCAACAACACGGTCAGCTCTTTGTGTTGTAGACAAACCAACTAGACAACAGTTTGCAAGGCCGGGGTAGAGATACATGCATGTAAATGGAAATATTAGTGGAATATTCATTTTCATTCGCCACGTAAACAGCTTAGTTGGAATATTGTCTTTTTTCGGAATAAGGACAAAAAGCGGAATGTTTTTTGAAGAGAAAATTTGTCATGAGAAATTATTTGAAGTTTCTCATGGTTTCTGATTGGCTTTAATGTGTTTAATGTGCTTTTCCCTTGGTTTCCTTTAAATGTTGAAGTCTTGTGGGCTTTTTACAGAAAGAAGAGTCTGTGTTGTTCCACTCGATGTTAAAGTCTTCAAACAGGAGATATTTTGGAAAATTTCGAACCCCCAGACAAGTTAGATTCAATTTTACATCATTTAAACATTTCAATCTTTCCATGATTTACTCTTTGCGTGCCAGAAGACTATGTAAGCGAACGTCCCTGTTTCCAGCTTTTCCCCCCAACAGTTTCAGCAACGAGCATCGACCAGCAAAACAAGGCCGACGTCTCAGGAGCGCTTTTTTACTTCCTGTTCATTTTCTTCCCAGTGATTTTTGTTGAGACCATTAAAAGCGTAATGTTTTGCAATATTGGGTTTTAGCTAACAATTGAATTTGTTTATAATAAAATTTTGCAAGCAAGTATTTCCTGGTAATTTAAATGCAGTTGTTGTACGGATTAGTTTACTGCTTTAGCCGACTCATGGCTCAGTGTAGTGGATTTACTAACATTAACATTAGCGAACTATTTACTAGTCTTTTGCCGTGTCGAGATTTTCCACATTTATTCATACAACTATCAGGTAAATAGACAGATACGACGAGATGATTTCCTTCACGTTGCATTTCTTTAATGTTTACTAAGAGCTTGTTCTGTTCTCGATCATCACTGAGTCTACCCATGTCATCCTGTCACACTGCTCTGTTTATAGGTTGTAGTTCCAAGTCTGATGTTCTGAACTTTTGCGTTTGTGCCCCAGGGTGCCCCCCAGCTCCGACGCTGCCACCTCGTCTGGTGCGGTGCCCCCCGGGGTGGCGGTGAGCCAGGGGAAGCCGTCACTGCGCAGGATCAAGGGACGAGTTCATCGCAGCAAGAGCCTGGACAGCATCGACCTGCTGGACTGCAACGTGAGTCGACAAATTACTGACAGTACACATGACGTGGGGAGAGCGGACGTAATAGGTGTCGGTGAAAATGGATTTTCTTTAAAAGTCCAATCATGTGGCCATGTAAGTGATAGGTAAAAGCATAGGTGTTGGGCTAGAAATTAAAATATAGGTTGTTCGTGACCTGTATTGTGCTTCCTTTCCTTTATTGTGAGAATTTCTTTACAATTGCTTGCTAACTGCGTGCTCTATTCTCTATTATCGCTATTAAAGATTACCAGGTAATGTTCATTCTTTTAGTTTATATTAAATCAGCTCCAGTGTTCGCATGCTTAGGCTTTTTAGAAAAGACTTATTCTTATATGATTCACTGTTTTCTTTTAAACTGCTCATGTACTGTATATTTTATATCCATTACCCAAGTTAGGCAGGACCGTCAGCACACCTCTGCCTCCTTTATGCCTCTTTTGTGTTTGAAACTTCTTGAAACTTTAGTCTAATCATTGATGTTTTAGAAGATTTAGAGCAATTCATCATATAGCATTTCTTCAAGTTATATTTTAAAAAGTGTTCTTTAGGGATGTCTACATGGAGTAGTATGCAAACGTATTAGGCACATGAAAAGATGACAGTTGTATAAGGAACTGAGCTGGGCGTCTCTGGAGAATCTCACACAGTTCTTCTGGAGACTTGAACCATCGCGATTGCATTTATTTTTTTGTAGCCAAACCCAGGAGCCATCATTATTTTTATTTATTTTTTTTTTTTTCTGAAAAGTGCTCTTTTCATATGTGACATGGTGCTTTCTTTACTGACATACAAATATTTTTCAAATACAAATAATTTTTTTGGAAAAGTGAATTGCTTTTGTACTGCAGAATTCAAAAAAAGTAAACATCTGGAACAAAAAAAAAAGTAGTAAAATAAGTATACGTAATACGTATATATAAGTAATACGTATTGAGATCTAAGTGTCACAGGATTAACTCTGTAATTCGTGGAACCGTATAATGCTGTGGAAATTTGTGTTCATTCTATTCTGCCGAGTCTCCTGAAGGGTGCCAATATTTCTACAGCTGACATTCTCAAATGTGGTGACTTTGGTGTTTACTGATCAGGCTTCCTTAAATCACTCCATAAGCACTACAGAAGCACCACCACTGAATTTACTTAATTATGAACAGCAATAAGCTATTTTCCTGATAAAAATCAGAGATACTTCTCACATTGCATAACAGAACCTCAATATTGTTCTCTCATCTAAGGCTTCCTAACCGTGTGCATGTTGTACCCAAATTTAGTAAATGGGGCAGTAGAGAAATGGCTTCAGGCCATGAATGTACTGAGTGACCCTCATGCCTTTATCAACCCTTAACAGTCTTTCCGTCTCTCTAGCGATTTATCAGATTGAATACGTTTACCATAAAAGGAAGCTTTAATATGAGTCAGCTGAAGATTTGTAATGTAGGATCATTACACGACCGTTTATTGTATATCGTATTATACCTGTTATAATCTCTTGTCTTCTTCAAATCCTTTTCCAGTCCTGGAATTTTACATTAGTAACACACGTCAGAGGCTATTTTTAACTATTTCAGCTCCCTCAGGTTCGTGAAACGTCTCTGCCGTTTCTCTGGGTGTCTCTGCATCTCCTACTGTAAAGACAAAAGAGAGCTATTAGTCAACATCGCTACAGACCTGATTTTTTTTTTTTTAACTCAGCCAAGGTGCACCTTAGTCAGGAAATGGAAATAAAGCACTTATCATTTTCTCAGAAAGTCACGTGGCTCTCCTGGCAGCAGGCCACGCGTCTTTGAAGCCGAGCAGCCAATATTTTGCTTTGCCTTCAGCAGAGCTGAGTAAAAAAAGTGCTCACCTATGAACCAAAGCTGGACCTTCAGGGACACAAACACACCCTCTCCAGAATTAATGGCGCTGTCTTTTTTCCTTAAAGGTCCACTATGTAAGATTTTGAGGGAATTAGCAGCAATGGAATTTATATTCCATAATATACTTAAGGAATTCATAAGTATGTCCTCATTAGTGTATAATTACCCGGAACTATGAATCACTGTGTTTTCGTGAGCTTAAAATGAGCCCGTTATATCTACATAGGGAGTGGGTCCACCTCTACAGAGCCGCCATGTTGCGCCGCTACAGTAGCCCAGAACGGACAAACCTCTAGAGAGCAGCTTCCACGTTTCACGTTTTTACAAGTGGCAGCGTGAATCTGGAAGGAAGCACCGGAAGGGTGACAAAAAAGGAAGATGAAGAAGAAGAAAGAAGAGGAATCAGTGTTTGCTGGTGCTACATAGCAAGTTTGAGATCCCAAATTTTGAAAAATGGAGTATCATACTTATTATTTAGCACGGAAAAAGCAAGGGAGTGTGAATGTAAGTATTTGGAAGTACGCTACGGGAACCTGATGGCCACCGTACGCTCTAATACACGCTTGGAAAGGGAGGGGTAAGAGAGGGGGGGTCAGGGGGCTGAATCCTACATAGATCACCTTTAACAAAGAAAGCTGTATAATCGGTGATGTGGTGAAGTTTTTTGAGAGGATTCTTTTTATTTAACATTTATGGAAGGAGTCTCGGGTGTCAGGGCTTTGTACCTGTAATGTTTCCCAACATGGGAAAGTGTTCAGGACAGAGGAGTTTACACTTTTCACTTTCTCTGTAAAATCACAAGCTGCATTTTCTTTGTTGTGAGAGAACAAGAGAGAGATGCTGGTGAGGAAATGAATGTTTAACTTTGTTATACTGTAGTAAGTAACAACAGGAACTACTTTGTCTCGGCCACCGTGCGCTCTAGTACACACTTGGAAAGGGAGGGCTAAGAGAGGGGCATTGAATCCTACATAGTGGTTCTTTAAAAATAGCATCTGAAACTGTATGGCAAAATGATTGACACACCTAATGAATATTCAAAACAAATCTAAGCATAATGTTTTCCTTAAACAATAGAGATGTCTTAATTTTTTTTTCCAGCATCCTAGAGCTTTGTTGTTGGCTTTGGTCAAGCCAAATCATTTTCAAGATGGCTGTTAATCTTGTGCAAGTCAGGTAACAGGTATAAAATATAAAAGCAGCCTGAAACTTTTTTTAGCTCCTCTGCCAGGAGGTTAACACGTGGCTGTTTATGGATACTTCACCAGAGATGATAACCACAAACATACATCCAAATCAAGGCGTAAACTAATATGGGACACAGAATCTGTAAGTCTCCGGAACCCGAATCCGATTACACTGGTTTGATCGAGTTTGAATGCTGAAGATGATGCAACCATCGATGGCTGGGAATCCAAGAGCTCAAAAATGGCCATGCTCTCTGGGTGGGCGGGTCTGATCTAATGTCAATCACAGTGACACTAGTCAGTCATTGGCTTCAGTTAGCTTGTGTATGTAGAAGAGGGCGCATAGCGCTTTCCTATGAGCAGCATGAGCAGCAGAAGCTTCTGAAACACCTTTGACTTCATCCTCCCTCCTCTTAGAGGAGAGCTAGCTAGCGAGGAGTGAGGAAAATGGTGGCAATGTTGACTACAACTGAGAAATAAATAGGGTGAAAATTAAAAACATACCTTGCTAAATTGTACATTTGAGTAAGCATCAAATATTACTCTATGAGGGGTGCCAATAATTCTAAGCCTTAGACTGCTGGCTTTTCAACCTGATGATTTATATTATGAGGCTATGATGATTATGAGGCTAATTTATAGCCTGCATGGTGCATTATAATTGGAAGAATACAATAATAGACACCTTGAATGATGTCACAGTTTAGTGGAATTAATTTTTTTCCTGTCAGTTTCGATCTTTAGTTTATTCAACCACGACCACAAATTACTCTGCCCTTTTTGTGTCCTTACAGATTAGTAATGATTAGTCTACTTACTTTTGAGACCTCGTTGTTGACCCGTGAGCTATTGAATTCTGCTCGGGTTACAGTGGAGATCTTATTGAATGGATCTAATTGACTTTCTAGCACAGCTTATGAATGCACACTTCGATACTGCCCAAAATATGAGCCCTTGCTTCAGATCCCCTTTCTTCATTCATTTATTCCTGAATACTTATTACATGTATGAGCTCAGAGACTTAGCCAAGCTCCCTTGTGCTGGCTTTTAGTACTTCTCTATAATCTATCACGTGTGCCACGTTTAGAGAAATGGGCCAAAATTCAAATGCTCCAAACATTTACTGGCTGAATGTTTCCTTTTAATGCCAGCTAAGAGACGTAATCTGACATATTTAATGGATAAGCTGCTTGACCCAAAGCGCGTAAAAACGTTATAAACCTGCGAATAACAGAAGAGGATTCCATGGGAAAAAAATCAACACCGGTTTAGGAATTAGTCCGTAACACAGCACATCTTTACACTCAAATTCTAATCTAATTACAAAGTAGATTTTGATAATAAAAGAAATAGTTGTATTTCTTAACATTTAGGGAAGAAGACTCCAGCGTCAGTGCTTCCTAAGAGTCAGATGTAGAAATATAACTAAGTTTTCATGAATCTTATACATTTCAGTTTCTCAGTAACATGATGTGATGTGTATATACAAAACAAATAGAGTCTGGTGAGGGGATGGCTGTTTATAGCTGCTATAACATCAGTCAGAACAGAAACTAACTTGCTTTATGGAGGTTCCATAATGTTAAACATAACTATAAATGGTTAAAAAGTATCCAAGTAAATCTATAATTATGCAATAAATAAAAATGGTCAAATGATGTAAGAGGAATATAACACTCCAGAAACACAGTTACTGGAAAATAATTACCTTTGGACTGTAGTAGCTCTGCCTCATCACCCCTCCTCATTGTTGATTACTTTCCCATAACAGCACGACCCCAAGAGTTAGAAGTTTTGCGAGACAGTCTTGTGATACACAAATATGCACGTGTACACACACACACACACACACACACACACACACACACACACACACACACGTTTGTCTTCTTTTCTTTGCAAGGACTTTCCAATGACATAATTAGTAATACAGCTAATGAATGCTATGCCTAAACCTAAACCTAAACCTAAATCTCAGAACCAAATAAAACCTTTTGGTTCTTTTAGCTTTTTAAATAATCAAACACAGTTTTTGTAAATAGATAGTTTACTTTATAAGGACCAGCGGGATGTCCCCATAAGGTCAAAAGTGTGAAATATTCCTATCCTTGTGGGGACATCTGGTCCTCACTAAGATATAAAAACCTGCCCACACACACACACACACACACACACACACACACACACACACACACACACACACACAGTACAAACCCATTTCCCTTACCCAGTTATTCACTATCATGTTATCTCTCATTGCTCTCTCTCTCTCTCTCTCTCTCTCTCTCTCGTTTCTCGTTCTCTGCCATTCAGTTCTGTCACCAGCAGTGACTTCATTAACCTCCTATTATTTCAACGAAAACATTTCACACCGTTTCTCCAGAGTTCTTTTCCCTGTTGACATGCAATTACTGTGTTTACTATGCGTGTATGTGTGTGTGTGTGTGCGTGTGTGTGTGTGTGTGTGAGTGTGTGTGCCTGGCCTCATAAATGCGTTATTACAGGGCAACCCCACTATGGCATGCCATTTGAACGTGAGGAGACTGAATAAAGGCTAAATCTGTAAAACCACCACATTGCACACTTACGTTAATCTGGTATTAATGTGTAGAAGCTGGAAGTGGCGAATTGAATGAC